>VNJT01010716.1:0-15147 GCA_008042655.1 Drosophila burlai | reverse complement strand
CTCCCTGCCGTCGCCCTCGTCACTCTGGCGGGGATTACGCGATTGCATAATTGACCGAGTTCTCATGACCAGCAGCACAGTTCAGTGACATCGATCGTCGTTCTTTATGACTTAATCTCATTCGATTCTCTTGTTGCTTTGTTCCAGGACATGACATCGACATCTGCGACGGATGGCGGTGGCCACAATAACAGCGAGACAGCCTGGCTGGAGGATCTGCTGCGAGAGGTGCAGCTGGAACAGTTCCTAGACAGGATACGCGACGACCTGCAGGTCACCCGGCTCGCCCACTTCGACTATGTGCTGCCCGACGACCTGGAGAGATGTGGCCTGGGCAAGCCCGCCATTCGCAGGCTTATGGAGGCGGTGAGGAAAAAGAAGGCCCATCAGTGGCGCAAGAATATCCTGTCCAAGCTGATAGGCGGCGGCAAGCAGCCGTCGTCCAAGAAGCAGTCCTCTTCCAATGGCCGTGACGCCAACCAGAGCAGCGGCGGTGGTAATGGCACACAGCTAACCTGCCTCATCCACGAAAAGGACATCACAATGGGCCTGAAGCTGGGCGACGGCTCCTTTGGCGTGGTGCGACGCGGCGAATGGAGTGCCTCGCCGGCGGGCAAGGTCATACCGGTGGCCGTCAAGGTGCTAAAGTCGGACAATCTCACCCAGCCGGGCATCATCGATGACTTCTTTCGCGAGGTGCAGGCCATGCACGCGCTGGACCACTCGAATCTGGTGCGGCTCTATGGCGTGGTGCTGTCGCAGCCCATGATGATGATCACGGAGCTGGCGGAGAGGGGATCGCTGCTGGACACGCTGCGCAAGCAGTGCCGCCACACCTCGCTCACGGTGATCTGGAACTGGTCGGTGCAGATTGTCACGGGCATGGCCTATCTGGAGCAGAAGCGCTTCCTGCACCGTGACCTCGCCTGCCGGAATGTACTCCTTGCCGCCGGCAACAAGATCAAGATCGGAGACTTTGGCCTGATGCGTGCCCTGCCCCAGGAGGACGACTGCTATGTGATGTCCGAGCACAAAAAGGTGCCGTTTCCGTGGTGCGCCCCCGAATCGCTGCGCTTCCGGCAGTTCTCGCACGCCTCCGACACCTGGATGTTTGGCGTAACGCTCTGGGAGATGCTCAGCTTTGGCGAGGACCCGTGGGTGGGTCTGAACGGGTCGCAGATTCTGCGCAAGATCGATCGCGAGGGCGAGCGACTGCATCAGCCGGACGCCTGTCCGCCGGACGTCTATGCCATGATGTTGCAGTGCTGGGATAAGACGCCCGCGGAGAGGCCCACTTTTGCAGCCCTCAAGTAAGTTTACAGTGGATTTAATTGTTTATGAAATCCTTTTAAATCTTTGCGTTTCCCTTGCAGGGAATACCTGGCCGGCATGTCGCCGCCTGTGATGCGTGCCTGCCGCAGCTACCACGAGTCCAAGGGCCTTCAGATTGAGCCAGGCGACACCATCGCCATTATCGATGGCCGCCACGAACTGAAGCTGATCAAAGGTCAGAACCAGCGCACCTTCGACATCGGCATCTTTCCCAAGAGTCTGCTGGAGCAGCGAAAGGTGACGGGAGTAGCCGGCGATGTGGCTATGCGCAGCAGCTTGGGAGCTAATGGTTCGTCCTCGTCGTCGCCCTTCGGCTTCTGTTGGGGCGGAGCTGCGGCTCCGGTGGATCGGCAGCGAAAGTGCGCCTCGGTGAATCATGCCAAGGAGCGCAAGTCGACGTCCAGCAAGCAGTTTGCCTACAACAAGCTCGTCAACGACTCGGCAGCGGGTCTGCAGCGGCGCAACGCGGTCAAGCACAAGGGAGCTCTTGTGGTGGGGCCGCATCGTCCACCGCCGCCGCAGTTTCAACAGGAAGGCTTACTCATTGACATTTCGCCTGATGTGGCAGGAGGAGCCGCGGTGAATGGTGCCGGCGATAGTTCATCCCTGCAGATGGACAGCTCCTTTTGCATCCTGGACGCCCCCATAGAGGTGCAGACGTATGTGGAGGAAAGTGAACCCACAGACTTGAATGCTTCACCCACATACTTCAACGAACAGCCCAACTTTGACTACGATCCGGCATCCAATGTAACAGCTTCGCCGGGCCGCCTGCAACCGCCGCCTTACCAGATGCCTCCCACTTACTCCAACACCATGGAATTTGTCCAGAAGCAGCAGCAGCAGCAGCTGGCGACGCGCGATCCCTTCGATACCAGCAGCTTGGAGACAGCGGTTGCTTTGTACTCGAACTTCAGCGCATCCCAGGAGCCGGCCGCGTACAGCAGTCCCTCGGTGAGGAAGAGCCTTTTCGGTGCTCCCAACGCGAATAAGGAGAACATACCCGCCCTGGAATCGGCGGCCATGCAGCTGAATCTTAGTAATCTCGCAATGGAACGCCATGTGGACCCTGTGATGGAGCCTGCTGCTCCCGTTGAGGCTCCCGTCGAGAACAGCGTTTTGCTGGACAAATCCTTCATCGCCGAGTTGGAGAAGGACATGTACAGCAATGGACAGAACAACAGGGCGCAGGAGGAGTACCAGCGCAACTCGAATCAGATGCATGCCAGCAAGGAGATGGTGTACAAGCAGAATCTCACACCCCTCAAGAATGGAGCAGCCTCGAATCATTCCACCAGCCCCTCGTCGACCGCCTCGCCCAAACAGAACAATGTGGAGGCAGCAGCCGCCGCCACCACCCAGAGCGTGGTGAATCGCATTTGGTATGAGCAGGTGGCGGCCTCCACGCCCTCCGAGTACTATGCCCAGCCGCCGGCAGAGCGATCGGAGGGGGCGCAGGAGCAGATCTACCAGAATCACCAGCAGCAGCCGGAAGCCAACCATTCATTTGTGGCCATTTCGAATCGCGTGGTGGCTCCCAAGAGCACTGTGTATGCCTCATCCTCCGCGCTATACGATGCAGTGGCCGCCAGCACGGCTGGCTCCACGTATTACGGCCAAGTGCCGAATGGCAGTGGCTCCACTGCCGCCCTCTACGACGAGGTCACCGTGGACGACTACCTGCGACCACATCGACCCGCTCCGCTAGCGCCGCCACCCCTTTCCGCCCAGCAGATCCAGCGGCGGATGGAGAAGATGCGCCTGCAGCAGCAGCAGCAGCTAGAGGGAGCCCACCAGCTGTATGCGCCGGTGCCCTCGGACTACGCGCGCGAACAGGAGAAGCTGCAGCAGCTGATGCAGGAGCTGGGCAGCTCGGCCGTGGAGCAGGACGTGCGCAATGCCCTGCGAGCGGCCAGCGGGGATGTGTCGCTGGCCACGAAGCACTACAAGATCGATCAGCTGGCGCGGCTGGGCGTGGCAGGGCGGCCGCAGTGCGAGCAGGCGCTGCAGCAGACCAACTGGAGCCTCGAGGTGGCTGCCGAGCTGCTGCTGCAGTCGTGAAGGAGCTTCTCCCAACATCATACAAACATCACGTATTACTGGATCGAATATAGTTTCATCTACTCAATGGAATGCAGCTGAAGCTTAACGATGTCTCGAATCTTTTCAAAATACTCTTAAGTGAAAAACACTCTCGAATGGAAACACACCCTAAAAACACACATTGTCAACCGACTGTACAACATGTTCTATTTTATATAAGCGATCGGTATAAAATTATTTTATAATTGTTATTCGATGACTGTATATTCATTATAATCCAAGGCCTCGAAAATTATTTACAAGCAAGAAATCGAAAGCGAGAGTCCTGCGAGAACAGGCTCTCCCCCAGGAGTTGATGTCCAAAATGCATGCAACAAATATTTGTTTTCGAATCAAATAAATAATAACTGATTGTTACAAAACGATAATTGTCCTATTGAATTTGGAGGAAAAGAAACTGAAGGTGTTTTTAAGAAATAAAAATAAAATTTGGGTGCTATAAAAAACGATCCATAAATGTAGAAGTGCAATTGATTTTAAGCAGCCTTGAAAGTATGCTATACAAAATATTATGTTGCATCTTTTGGGCTGCAAATAAAATATAAGAAAAAATGGTTTAAGGAAACCTTTTCAATTTGACCGAAATAAAAGCAAAACTTTGAGAATTTTTTGTGGGAAAATGAAAAAACCTACAAAGTCGTTCTTTGGAACATAAATTTATTGTTTATTAATCAATACAAAATAAGTTTTTTCAATATTCAAAATGACGGATTTTTCGCAAAACCATGATTCGAGAACTCTTGTCAATCGTAACTCTAGTTCTATTAATGCGATTCGCCCAATTCAAAAAAATTATTAAAGGGGATACTTTTTTTATGACATGAACCTATCTTAGGCATAAAAAATAGCTTATTTATAATTTTTAATGATGATCAAAGTAAAAAAAAGGGAACAAATTTTACTTTTTTCATTTCCATGAAATGATGTATTTTTTTCATTGAATTTCATTCAAATTAGGTTCATGTCATACGAAATTTCCTGTACTTTCCCTCCATTTATCCTTCAGTAAAAACCAGCATCTTATGTTAAAAGAATAATTATTTATTTTCAACAGGGGGACAGTATTCAAAATAGATCATTCAAAAGTGTGTGTAATATATTTAATTGGTCTGTAAATACATTTTCTTAAATGCTCTGCTTTTTGATTTATATATTCAGGTGGTTAGTTTGAAACAACATTGGTAACAAGTTTACTCTACGAGATAGAAGACACTTTCGTTCGTTCAAACACAATTCTCAATTCGTTTTCGATCCTCTGATCCGTTTTATCTCATTTGGGGACAATTTCCAACTGTCTTCTTCATCTTCGATGGCACAGAATAGGAGTGCGGCTTTCGGCTTCAAGAGTGTGGTGTGTGTCGCAAATGCAAATGTTGAAAAATTGAATAAATCATCCTAAGATCCTCACTTAATAATATTAAATTAATGTAGTTTATGTTATGTTACATAACAGCATACGCGCGTCTGGTGTCGTCAATTGGAATACAAATACAAATTGGTATCATAAATATATATCCGTAACTCATATATCATAAATCATTTCGGGGCTCTACCCGTGAAGTGTGTGTTTTATTGCGGAATGTCTGAGAGCGGAGATGGGATGGAAGAGGAGGAGGAGGAGCTGGAGGTCCTTCGTCTACATGTGCCGGGTGTTGCCAAAGTTGATGCCCGACTGGGTGGCACCCTTGTTGGATCCATACTGCAGAGAGATGACGTTGGCGCCGGCGCGGAGCTGCTCGTCGCTGAAGTTGCGGACGTTCTTGTCCGCCTCCTTGGGTCCGATCGACGGCTTGTTGAAGTTGGAGGCCTGCGGAAGATAGAATAATATTATTTAAGCATAAATAATTGTAATCAATCAACTTTGAAGGCATCGAAACTGATCTCTGATCTTATTTGTCTTGTCACCCAATCTCACCTTGCGACCCAGCGACTGCAGGCAGATAACCACCGAGTTGAGGTTCTGACGCTCCCACAGGTCAACGCTCTGGAATGTCTCCGGGCTGGGCACACCGAAGTTCTTGGCACACTCGAGGAAGGCACTGATGTTCTCCATGCACTTGAAGGCCATCTTGCTCTCGTTGATCTTCTTGATGGAGCCGGGCTGCAGGGCATTGGCCAGCTTGCACAGGATCACGCCATCCTTGAGCACCTCGAAGAAGTTGTCGGTGTCGCCGGAGGTGTTGATGGGCTCAGCGGTGACGGCCTTGATCCACTCCAGGGACTCCTGGGCCAGCTCCTCGCTGTACTTTGAGTTGATCTGGAGAAAGCAAGAAAAATGTGAAAAATTTAAAATAGGTATGTATAACATTTTAAGGGGTTCTAATGCAGCCACCTTGGACTGGTACATCTTGTTCTAATCCCTCTAGATCTGCTTCTAGACTGAGCACCCAATCAGGGGTTCAATCAAGTGCAGACCATGATTCTATTTGTGGGCCATTTCCCTTGGGTTATCTCGTTAAATATCGCTGATAGGAGACTTATCACTAATTGGTTATAAACACACACACACACCTCGCTCTTCTCGTGACAATTCGGCGGTTATATTTCAAGTTGCGATAAGGATAAGATTGCATTTCCCCATTTAATTTCTCCCTCGGCGATAACTCTCGCCGCTGTCAGCCGCCACTCCCCGATTATTCGATCTGCTGAACTTGCTCAAGTCAGTCACGTTCGGGTCCCATGTTGTTCTCATGTAGAATAAGTAAGTATCCATATTTGCCAATGCCGATAGAGTTAACTCTCCGCTACGTTTATATCTGAGCGCGTCGTCTTGACCATATTTGGCCTTAAGTTTTGCCGGCCGCTTGGGCGTCCTTCGCACCGATTTTGGCCAGGCCCAAAGCCACTTGTTGAGCAGCCAGCCCCCAATCGGATTTACCCCTATTTCTATTACTATTTATATTTCTATTTCTATATCTTTATCCACTTCCATTTCCATTCGCAGAATGCCAACCGCACAAACCACAAAATCGTTGCGTGTCGCGTTTCCATTCGGTTGGTTTGCCAATAAAAATCTAAATCAAAATGTTTAACAAACTTTGGGCCATATCAGGGCGGCTCACTTAACACGTTTTTTATTTGTTTTATTTGATTGAATTGAATGGCTGTCGCTAACTGATTTTAGATTAGCTACCATTTTATCGCCAAAGTACTGGGCCGTAAAAAAAACAGCTGCGGTTAGAGTTTTAGGTGTTATAAGAGCCCAAAAATTAATTCATAAAAATATGTAGTAAAACGTGTAAGTATAAATTCTGTCCCACTTTTATTTACATATTTTTATTAACCCATTATATATTTTTATTAAAAACTAGGGGGCTGTCATGCAAATACAGATAAGGAAATGTTGAGTAAGAGAAATGGTAGTCATATTTTATATGATTTCCGGTTTAAAACCCCCTCAAAAACCATTTTTATTTTAAACATAAATTTATCAAATACATATATTTTTTGTAAAACTTGTACAAAAATGCAAAACAAAGGGAAAATAAAATAAATAAATCATTAACTTGCACTACAAACACCTTCTATTGTCTTACAAAAAATAAGCCTTGTACAAATATGGAAACTGTAAGTAACTTTGAGTTGAAATATATACATATCCCATAAAAACCCCCCTGTAAATCCCTATTATTTTACCCTCAACTATTTATTTGTTTATTGCTATATGTGTGCGATTTGGTTCTGACGGACAAACTCTATTAAAATGAATGATCTCAGAAAACAAATGGAACGATTGTCGCCAATTGAGTTGTATTCCATGCCCCACTCCTTATCGCCTGTCTGGGGGGAAAAATGCAAGTAAACTCGCAAATTCAAGGGGAGCTCCGTGATGCAGTAACTACAAAAAACAAAGTGAAATACAACACAGAAGCTTTCCCTGACTTTAAGTATAATTGAGGTGAATGCACTTTGCCTTATTAAAGCCAACTCTCCTCTCCCAATTGTTTCTGTTTTGTCCCACAACGGTAGTCGAGAATTGTTTATCGAACATAAAAATTAACGACCTTTTTCGTTGTTTGAGCCCAATAAAATCCACTGATCTGAAGCTGAGATATGCGGCATGGAGCCGCGGAATATGTTAATCGTTCGGAAAAGATGACTTTATCCCAGAGAATGGGTGATAAACGAGTAAGCTTCCACAAAAATAGAAACTACTGACGATTATTATCGATAATTGCAATTATCGGCGCTTTTTGGCAAATGGCTTTGTCCCAAGAATAACGGTCAAACGATTAACAGTGGAGGTCAGTTCATTAAAACCAGCACTTATCCCACACAAAGAGAGAGAGAAAAGAACGGAACCCAGTAACAGCATCATCCATCATTTGGGGGGGGTCCATAGAAAAGCCTCAGCAGCTCTCGCCAAGCGTGAGACAATTAATAAAAGCAATTTTGATTGACATTCTTCTTCTGCTGTTTGAGGGGAAGAATCTGGCCCCCAGATGATCATAACTTAGAGAGCCTGCTATCGTGATCACCATGATGGCAGATAAATTGACACCCTCGGGGCAGATGAATAAATTTTGATTAGGAACAGAAAAAATTATGTTTATGGGATTCTGCGGCCAGTTTATGCATAATATACCACAAAACCATACATAATCGTAAACAAAAAAGCCGTTAAGAGACTAATGAATTCCGACCGTTTCTTACACGTTTTCTTCTTCTTTGGCGATCAGCACGAAACCCCAAACAAATCTGACAGTTGGTGGTCTTCCCAACGGACAAACAATGTTCGAAAACTAAATGAAAAATGGTCGGAGAATGGCAAAATTATTGCTATTTCTTTGGTTCCCACTTTATTTTTTATCAAAATATTTTCAGCGCTATTTTAATGAGTCAGCAGCAAGCTGGCGAAAAGGTCGAAGTTGGCATTTCATGGCTTGTATATTTTTTGCTCGATTATTTTTTGTGTTTTGTTTAGTTTAGCACTATGAGGTCGTCTCGAAATTCAGTAACGATTGCCAATCGTACGGAAAGTAATCGAGGCGAGTGTATATAATATAATTCCAAGCACAACATCCATATCATATATTGTATTATTTCGTAAACACATGTTCAGCTGCTTAGAACGTGCTCCCTTATAAAGAGAGAGTGTGAGGAATTTCGAAAGCTGTAGAAAACAATTAATAATTAGAAGCGGAACTTGTAAAATTGGTCATCGGTTGGCCGTTAGAAAATGGCGTCATTTTGTGCAACGGTTCTCCTAATTTTTAGTTTGGGGGTTTTGGGTCTGTGGGTCATCAGTTGATGAATTAGGCACGATTACGCGCAATTACAAAACGGCGTGACAATGAAATAATGCTCTCACACAGGCCTCGGCCTCGGCCTTGGAACCTCAAGAACCTAATTAATTTCCCAAGCTTATGTTGTGTGCAGGGTTGGGTTGGGTTCTGATGATGAGTACGTTCTGGGTGGATGGGAACGGCACGCAATGCGACCAGACATGCTAAGCCAAGCCTGGCGTTTGGCTTTTACCCAAATTAAAATTAAAATGGCTTAAAAAAACTGGCTGGGCTTGTTTCCCGCATATTACTCGACGCTTTCCAAAAACTATACAGAAACTGTGGGTCAACCCAAAAGAAACTCCGGTGGGGGCTCCTCGGGCTGGCTCTCTGCCCACGCCAAACTCCATTTAATTCACACCTACGAGGCAGCCACTTGAAAAGTGAAAATATATTGTATTTATTTATCATGATTCAGACCTCACACAATCGAGTGAGCAGCCATATTCTGGGAATTCTATAAAAGTATCTTACTTCACCAAATAAATAATGATTGACGAAAGTTTCCGCTTCTGAATTGAACTTTTCGTTAAGTTCTTTACATTTAAGATGAGCCCTAAAACTGTCACCAAACCTATAGTTTTTTTAAACATTAAATAAATATTTATACAGAGAAAAACTACAGGGATTTCTTCTATAACACTTGGAATAATAGGAAATGTTAATGATTCAATTGAGTTTTGGAATTTATTATTATAATCTAAAGGCTTTAAGGGACTCTCTTTCTATACCCTTACTCATCCAGTATCTCATTTGGTTTTACAGAATATTATGTACAATAAATATTGACTCTAGATTTTTTTCCATTAACGTTTTCTTGGTATTTGCCGAAATAATCCCAGGCGCAAATTTGACGGAAGTTTCCGCCCATCCAGTAAATGTGTCTCTCGCTCCTCCGCGGGATGAGGAGTCAAGCGGAGACCCCAGACTGATGATCATTGCATAATAAACCATAGTGAGGATACAGATACCATACCCAAGAGACAAGGGGCCACGTTTTGCTTGGCTTGATGGCTTTTTAAAGCCATTCAGCGATCGCCAGATGATGTCATCTTGAATCTGGAGACTGAACTTTGGCAATATTTTAGCGTAGATGGGCGATGATTAGTTAAATGTGTGTAAAGGGAAACATTGCCGTCTGTTGACGCATCACTTCACTCCACTAAACACACACACTCAATTACGTAAGCCACGAGGGCTTTCGTAAAATCAATCCACAACGAAATGTCGAAGATCTGGCGATTATTCATTTGCCGATTTCGCTTTCTTTGGCGATGTGTCATGATCCATGACAATTGCTGACCGATATTTTTCAGCTGGATAAATAACATATAAAAAGCGACAGAAAAACAACATGCCACAGTAAAAACATAAACAAAATCCGCAAAAATGTAACGAGGTCAATTATATGATTTTGGAGACTGGCTTTACAGGCCAGGCCAAAAGTGAGCTGTCAGCCTTCTCTGACTCGGACTGGGGGGAGATTCCATAAAGAGAACCCAATTTTTGAACGAGGTGTACGGTGTACCTGGCACTTGCTACTCGCACTGGTGGTAGTTTCACCGGAAATCCAAAACAACATTTGATTTATGATAAAAACCTCCCGCAACTGTTTATGGCTTATCTAAAAATGACGGTGACTGACGGGCGGCCAACAACAAGTGTTGTTTCGATGGCTTCCAGGGGGCATGGAGAACGAAGCTCGGAGTTCATGTGGGCCAAGTGTTCCATTTAGGTGCCGCCGCCCGCACTGATAGAGGAGGAGAAAGGGTATATTGCGTGCGGCGGATGTACAAATGTACAACCGTCACACTATGTATATATTCGCCGCTAATTGAGTGTGGATTCTTAGCTCCAAAAGCGGCCAGGTGATTAGTACGTGGCCCATGGAAGCATTGGATGAGATATGCCGCGGCAAAAGCACGAACGGAATGGGACAAGAAAACAATTACAGGTTAACTTCCCTAAGTGGAATGTTTAGAAGTATGTATAAGCAATTAACTAAAAGGAGTTTTGAAGAGAGTTTGTTCAGACGAACATGAATATATAAGAATTTAAACAAATATGTACAACTATTGAACCGCTGCAGCAATGTAATTTTGTCTGCCTATATAAACAACGCTTGAGCGTGAGATATAAATATCTGGGAGTATACAAAGAACTCCGTGTGGGTTCATCCCTTAAATATACTAGCGGTCGTTAGAGATAAGATTAAAATATGTAAATCTCATGTTAGCGACCTAAGCTAGAACTTAGAGAAAATGAAATCAGTTTAAATATGAACTCAACAAAGGCCTTTCAGAGTTTGAAGAGGGGATTTTAATAATTTACAAATTCTTCCAGGAGATTTTAATAATTTAGAAATTCTTCCAGTGGATTTTAATAATTTAGTAATTCTTAAGTTTGAAAAAGTTGTTTTTTAATTGAAGTTTAAACTAAGCTAAAATGTTTTGGAAACATTTAGTTTTGTTTAATGTATTACATTTATTTAGGAAATACATTTATAGATTTTAAAATTATTCCAAATTAAAACTCATAATTAAACGATCTCCTAGATACTATTCCTTTGAAGTTCTGCTGATATTTGCAACTCTCTAAACACCTCTGGTAAAACCTTTTCAATTTACACAATAATCCTAAGCTTATACCTGAGTACCTAACAATTTAATACATAAACAAAGTGTTTACTTTCTTTATTCTTATAAATTCCTGGGGTTACTCATATTGAGTGAGGAGGAGCTCTTCCTCGAAACAGCTGTATAAGCAAGCCTGGCTCTTTGCAATTGTTTATAAAAATATGAAAGCAAAAGCAAATGTAACCGATCAAAGGCCTGAGGAGAGTCTTCTAAGGTTGGTGTAACTTCAGAAGCTAGAACCTCCTCCAGTGACAGCTGTTGGCCTGTAATTAACGTGGATTCAATGGAAGGGTTGCAACCATCGGATCCCTTGGCCGAAATTTGAGATCTGTGAATGACTGCCATAAAGTCGGTTGAATATAACCGACCCCGACACACACATTCGACTCAAGGCAAAGACAAAGCTTGTGTGTAGGGTAACAAATTTTGTTTTCCTACATTTTTACCTCACTTTTGTTGTTTTGTGTTTTGCTGTTTGCTTACGCCACATACTCGCTCTTAAGTGCTCGTGTGTGCTGGAAAAGGTGCTGCTATCGCTGGTTGCTATTCTTACCCCGGCACCCAGCACCCGGCTTGCTCCTCCTCCTCCTCCGGCAGATATGAGCGATTCCCCGAGAGAGAGCCACCAGGCATTCAAAGTCTCGTCATTGGAAAAAAGCGCTCAAAGCTAACGATCGCGAGGAGAGGAATGAAAAGGAAAGGAATGGTTGGGACAAGAGTGGAGGGGAGGCAGCTGGAGAGGTGACATCATCGCCTCCGGCTCCTGGGGAGCCATTTGATCGCGGTTTGAAGACAGCCAGCAGCTGTGCTTTCAGGCATTTTCGGAACGAAGGAAAACTGAAACGTCCAACTAGGTACCATTGGTATTTTGTTGTTTACAACAAACATATACCCTTTCCGAGGGTTTTTTTAAACCATTTTCTAACCCTTTTGGGTAGAATCTTAAAGCTGAGCTCCATGTTTCTGGTATTTGGTTTTATTTACAGAAATCTTCACAGATTTTAAGTAATTATTTAATAGAAAGAAAATATTATACGATACAATAATACTCTATAAATGTATATTTAAAAATAATATAAATTTCTTTGAAAATAATTTACTAAGCTTAGATTACTCAAAACACAAAGAATAACTAAAATTTCTATCAAAAACAAAATTTATCCGAGTTCAAACTTGAACTTTCTGATAAGAGACTTCAACCGGATGCTATTTTATTGACCGCGAACGTGCATAAAAAATGTGCGAATGTGTAGATAATGCCGATAAACAAGGCCCCTTACTAAATGGCTGACTCGTGGAAAAGTAATTCAAGATAACAAAGAACATAAGAACGAAATACAAATAATTAAACCGACCAAGGGTATGTGCAACTTCGGCTATGCTCATGGTTATTTATTGTATTTCCCTCCCCCCTTGTTTATTTTTTTGTTGTATTTTTGTTATTTGTTTGGGCAAATGTTGTAACTGTATCTGTAACTGTAGCTATATAGTCGCCGCTGCTGTTGATTTCGTTGGACTGCAGACTGCACTTAATCCCCTTTGCCGGGCGACATATACAATTTCACTATGTTTCGGCCCAGGGGCGGCCTGCATTGCGTAACCCGGACTTGACTTGGCGAGGTCTAAACTGTCGAAGGGTACAAGACCTACGAGTTCCCCCCACAAACAAAAAATAAACGAAAAAAACCAATGCATTTGTATGAGTGCATTTAATGCAAAGTGCTGCTAATGGACGGAACTAATGTTGTCAATTTAAGGGAGAAGTATGGGGAGCTAGAGCTATGTATGTACATGGGGGGCTACGCTACCCAATTGCGGAGAAGAGATTATCCAAAGGCAAAGACTATAAAATGAATTCTACAAAGAAAGCTATTAAGCAATGCGTCATAAATGAGCTTAAAATTCACTAATTTCAATTCCGAAAGCCTTTTTCTCTTAGTATTAATATTAAATTAAAAAAATGTTTTTTTGTTTTCAACGGGAGATGCATAAATCAAGTCGGTTTTGAATGTTGATCAAGAATATATATGATTTTAAGGGTCGGAAATGATTTCTTTACTACTTTGCAAGCTTCTGAATAGAGTTATAATACCTTGCAAGGGTATTAAGCGTTGAAGTTAAGAGAAAATATCTAGAAAGTGAATTTGAGAACATTTTATAAGATTTCATAAAACCTCTTTTAAAGACAACTTTTAGGATTTCTTTAATCTCTGTGAGATTGGGAAATATGACCTTTTTCTGAACAAAGAGTTATGGTATAATACTTGAAATGATTTATAATATTTTCAATGATTTATTGAACTAAACGGTTAATGTTAATCATGTAAAAGTATTAAAAAGTATAGTATAAGCAATTCAAACAAATATTTCGTTGAGTATTTTAAATAAATATCCTAACTGACTTTTGATAGATTTATCATAACAAAACGTAGGTACTATTTCCTATCTTTCCTAAGTTGCCCAGTGAATCACCGCTCATTTTTGACCCTCTTCTAACAATGCCATAAAATCACCTTAAGTCATCTTCAAGCTAACAAATTACGCATGCATCATACATACATATGTACTAGATGTACAAGTGTGTGTGTAGCAAACTTATCAACGAAATGAGGTCATTCCTCGTTAGACGCTCGCAATTTCAAGACCATTTTTAGCTAATTTTTTTGGCATTTGGCGCGAGCCGAGAGAGGGAGCGAAAAAAAAGTTGGCGTCAAAAAGCGCCAAATAAAGTCAATGCAGCTCCACAAACACACACACTCATACACTTTTTTTTTGGCAATTTGTTTACCGAATTGTTTTTGTTGTTTTCGGTACTTACTTTGCGCTGGGCCTCGGCGGCGAAACCAGACTTGGCTGCTCGGTTGGATGCCATGGTTTTTGGTGCTGGAGAAACGGGTTTGGCTTGCAGGGAGTTAACAAAATGTAGGTTGCTCTTGGCTGCTCGTCGATGCACTGGAATGCCGCGTTATGGAGCGTAGGGAGCGCTAGCTAGGGTTAAAGCCAAGTTTTTAAGGTTTTCAGAAGGCACGAGACACGTCCGTTCGAGGCGAAAGCTAACTGCGATGTGAAGCTCAAAGCGGAGAAGCCAAAGAAACCTCCCCCCAGAAACCCCAAGCCAAAGCGCAATGAGCGAAAAGCTTAAAGCTTGCTTATCAGTCAGCTGTTCATTCCATGATGAAACTGGTGATGTCATAGGTCTTTTTTAACGGCAGTTGTTTTTAAAAATTATCTTGGAATATACTGGAAAAAATATGGGCAATTCCACGAGGAGGTCAACCGCAGCAAAAACAGAAAATATGCTCTAAAATTAATATTTTTAGCATAGTAACATTAAGAAATGTTCCAATTGATCAAATTTGAAATCCTTTATCATATTCTAAAACAAATTTCGAGATATTCCAAGGCATACTCGAGTAAATGCGATTTTTCATCATTTTTGATGAAAAACACCATAAATAAGATCATCTTGTGTTTCGTTAAAAACTTCCAAAGCAGAGGAATTATGCTTGGACTTTTGCATTCTATCATCTCTGGGAGATTGCAAAGAGTCAAAAGTGACCACATTTATACTTTTCTGATTTACTTAAATAGTAAAAAAGCATCATGAAAAGTACGATGGAAAAACATGTCCCGTGCGACATGTCCCGTGCGACATCGATACAAAGTCAATTTAAAAAAAAAAGTAAACGATATTTTTGCTTTAAGACAAAAACATTATTAAGATAAATGATGGCACAACATTTTAAAATTAGACTCATTAAAATATTCCTTTAGGTTTCGCTAAACTTTGA
>VNJT01010714.1:0-14561 GCA_008042655.1 Drosophila burlai | reverse complement strand
AGGCGGCGTTGATGACTCCCCAAGCAAACAAGACGACACTGTGGCTGTGGCCAAGCTGATCAAGAAAGAGGAGGAGGAGCGCTTAGCCCCCAAGGAGGAGATTGAGGTTTTGCAGGGCCAGCGTTGTCGTCCCAAGCAACGGGGCAGGGACTTTATTAAATTTGCTTGTTGTGTTTTTACCATCATAGTCGCCATTGTTGGCGCATATTATGGCAAACATTATTTGTGAGCATGGCGAAATAATTGTACACAAATTTATTGTCAATTAAAGCAAATCGCAAGCAAGTGCGAGATACCCTGTACAAACTTTTATTTAACAAAGGCATATGGGCATTGCCTTCTCACTTGTATATCATTGGATGGTAATATACAGGAAGGTAATATACGCGGGGACTCTTCCACAACTTGACTGCTTCTAAGAACATTTCACACCTGTCTCTGTTTTTCCGTGGGCTTTTATTTTTTTCACCTTGCGCAGAGATGTTCTCGTCTTATTTTAATATAATACAAAAGTGGAAACATCTGTTTCAGAATTCTCTGCTTTTGTTCAGAAATGCTGTGCAGTGGAAACTCCTCTCAATAATGGGAACGAACATAAATTTCGATTACTATCGAAAGATGGCGGCAACGTTCATTTTTTGCTTATCGAGGCAAGCGCTGCTCACTTCACTTCAGTCAGGGCGAAGAACAAATTAAACAATTTCCGTATTGGAATTATTCCTCTTTCTGTAAGTGTTTTCAGATCTCTACCATTTAGACCCGTACTAATTGACATCGTTCTTAGGTTCCATAAGAGTTCCAATGGGCTACAACAAGAACAGCATGCTGGCCCTGGAGCCACGCGAGTCCATCGTCTTTGAAGGCCCTTTTAACCGTTCACAGTGCAAGAGTCTTATTATCGGGAATCCCAGCAAATCGCACAGTGTCGCTTTTAAGCTAAAGGCCACTTCGGTTCGCATGTTCGCGGTTCGCCCCAATCTCGGGACTGTCGGGCCTGACTCGAAGGTCACTGTGAATATCTTCATGCAGCCCATTACCCAGGATGCCGGCCAGACGGAAAACAAGTTTCTCGTCCAGGCGGCCTTGGTTTCCGACGGCGATACCGATATGCAGAAATTTTGGAAGGAGCAGAAGTCTGCAGATATCTGGCAAGCCAAGATCAAGTGTGCCTTAGTCCAGCATAAATCGTCGGAAGAGCAATCGCGTCAGCCTGGTGGAGCTACTTCCACCCTCGATCCCAAGCCAGGCGGCGATACTACCGCCCTCAATCTCAAGCCAAAGGGCGCTACTACCACATTCAATCCCAAGCCAGACGGCGCTACTACCACTCTCGGACCCAAGCCAGGCGGCGATACTACCGCCCTCGATCCCAAGCCAATGAGCGATAATACCACCCTCAATCCCAAGCCAGAGGGCGATACTACCTTCATCAATCCCAAGCCAAAGGACGCTACTACCACACTCGATCCCAAGCCAGAGGGCGATACTATCACCATCGATCCCAAGCCAAAGGACGCTACTACCACCCTCGATCCCAAGCCAGAGGGCGATACTACCACCCTCGATCCCAAGCCAGAGGGCGATACTACCATCCTCGATCCCAAGCCAGATGGCGCTACTACCACCCACGATCCCAAACCAGACAGCGCTACTACCACCCTCGATCCCAAGCCAGAGGGCGATACTACTACCCTGGATCCTGAGCCAGAGATCGATTTCGATGCCGTGGAAATGAGTGAGCCAGAAGCACAGCTGTATAAGCAGATTAGCATTCTAGAGGACGAGCGCATAGTCCTCAAAGAGGAGATTAGTATCTTGCAGGACCAGACCGTAGTCCAATATACTAAGCCATTGGACATGGAATTCTTTATAGTTGCCTCCTGTGCTTTAACCATCTTGGCCGCCATTGTGGGCGCCTATTGTGGAAAACAGTATTTGTAAACTGTATACGTTGTATACATTTTTGTACGTTTGTTAAACAAAAAAGGTAATCAATAAATAAAAGGAACATGGCATAGAATCGCAAGCATAATTTAAATATTTTTGCACAACCTATTCAAACGGATAGAAGTTTATCATATTTGAGAATAGAAAACCATATTACATCAAATTACCAAAAGGAGATGTCATTTTATTAAAAACATCAAATAGCTTTTGGCTGAACCGTAAAAATTTTGAATTTAGTAGAGAGCCTCAAAATAATACCAAATTTCCGAAAAAACCAGCCAAATCGCACGAAATTTTTTCTATAAAACCGGAAATATACAAATTCAAAATATCCAAACATTTTTAAAAATCTTTTATTGCCGGCAATCCAGCTGTTTCCCTTGTAGGTGCTGCGCAACGCCGCACAGTGTAAACACAAGCTCTCCAACACTGCAGCAGCGACCCTGGCGCTTTGCAACACCGTTTCGAATGAGAATCCAGCACAGAAAATCTACGACGAAAATAAATAGAAACACGGCGCAGGCGAACACCAACACTAGACCAGGAGACCATCAGGATGTCTGCGCGAATGCTAAAGAAGCTGCAGGGCGATGCCGACAAGCTGGCGCCGCCGCCAGAGGACGAGGACAACGAGGAACTTTCAGATAATGATGAACTGGAGGACAGCGACATGCAGCGCGACCGCAAAACCCATCTAAACCCATTCGATCTGGTACGTGTGTTCTACCGCTAAGCCAGCTCATCACTCTAAGCTAATCCGCTTCCCTTTTGTGATTCCCAGTTGAACCAGCCCGGTTTGAGTCTCTCGGAGAGTGAGTTCAAGGAGGACGACAACGAGACCGAGCACCCATCTGCGGCGCTGCCCAATGCCAGTGCTGCGGCCCAGAAGAAAAAGAAGAAGAAGCGCAAGAAGAAGGTCAGGTCCAGCGGGAATCACATCAGCAGCGAGGACAACGAGCGCCAGGACAAGTACTTTGCTAAGGTGGATCCTCTGTTGGGCAAGG
Source organism: Drosophila burlai (assembly GCA_008042655.1). Taxonomy (NCBI): domain Eukaryota; kingdom Metazoa; phylum Arthropoda; class Insecta; order Diptera; family Drosophilidae; genus Drosophila; species Drosophila burlai. Next base: position 11,610 of record VNJT01010714.1, on the reverse strand, counting down.
TCTACGACGCAGTGCCCAAGCAATCAGCAAAACAGGCAGCAGCCGCCGGAGGCAGTGCCACCAAGAAGCTGCTGGGCGTTGAATTGCGCCATCTGAATCCGCAGAACGAGATGCGACGCACCTTTGGCAAGCGAGTGGTGAAAGTGGAGTAAGTTGTGGGGGCATTAATCTAATCAAATCTTATCTCTTATGGCGAAATCGATTCGGGTGACTCTTATAAAATCTGTAATTTTTCAGAACGAAACGCGGTCGCCAGAAGCCGACTCTCAAATCGACATACATGGTAACGGCCAAGGAGTCCTGGCCGCCACTGACCAAAAACACCATCACGATGAAGCTGCTGCCCGCTCCCGACTCGCCATCGGTCTCCAGCAAGTCCATACTAGACAATGGCAGCGGTGGCGGCGATGTGCAGTGGTTCGCCTTCGAGCATAGCCAATACTACCAGGGAGTGCAGCACATGTTTCTCTCTGCGCTGGAGCGCATCGATTCGGAATTCCTGATCACGCTTATCAAACGCTGTCCCTATCACGTGGACTCCTTGGTCCAGCTGAGCGAGGTATGCAAGATGACCGAGGACTTTGCTTTGGCTTCCGAGCTGCTGGAGCGCGCCCTGTTGCTGCTGGAATCGTCGCTGCATATTAACTTTAGCCTGACGTCGGGTAACTGCCGGCTGGACTACCGCCGCCAGGAGAATCGCTCCTTCTACATTGTACTCTTCAAGCATGCACAGTACCTGGAGGAGCGCGCCTGCAGTCGCACTGCCTTCGAGATCTCCAAGCTGCTGCTGAGCCTGCAGCCCGACATGGATCCTCTGGCCATGATCTTGGTCATTGACTATTACGCGCTGCGTAGCAAGCAGTTTGGATGGCTGGTGGAATTCTACGAGGAGTACAATGCTGCCAGGAACCTCAACCAATTGCCCAACATGGCCTACTCATATGCCCTGGCGCTGTACACGCTCCATGGCGTCTGTGAGCGCTCCAATCAGGCACTTCAATACGCGTTGCTCATGTTCCCCGGTGTGCTGCGGCCGCTTCTGGACGAGATGTCCGTGCAGACGGACAAACGGGTGCTGGCCTCCGCCTACTTCTTTGCGGATGTATCGGGAAAGTATGAGAACAAGTTTGATGATTTGATGTGGGAATTTGTTGTCTTACTTTTACCATTTCATCCAGTCAATCCCCCGCCTTGCACCAGCTGGTGTGCCTGTATGTGTGCCGCGCTCGCGTCGTCTGGCGGCAGAACGAAGTGCTGCCCTGGCTAGAGTCCAATGTCAATGTAGTTCTCGATCGCATCGACAGCAAGGATCCCGTGGTGAACGAGTACAAGGAGAAACGATCGCTACGCTATGGCGGCACTCCGCCTAGACCCATTCTGCGGCATGTGATACTCTCGGACTACAAGGAAAAGGTGCCATTGGCCGTTTTTGTGGCCAAGGAGAAGCAAGCCATTATGACCTACGACCCACTGCCACCGCCGAACAGCGTCAACTGCTATCAGCGGTAGGTCGAATCGAATCTGGGGATATAGATTGCAGCAGCATAATTAAATTTCGAATTTAAATTATTCAGAAAATCGTCGTCGAGCAGCAGTCCCACAACGAACACAAACAATTCCGTATCAATGTTTTTCCAATCGCTCTTGCCGTCGTTCAACATCAACAACCTGGCAGCCGCTGCACAGCAGCCTCCCCAGGCAGCAGGCGTTGTCCCAGCAGCCGCCGGAGCAGCCGCTGAGGTCGGTCCTGATGCTGCTGCTGCTGTGGCGGCGAATGGCGAAGCTGAAGGTTCGTATAAGCATTCAGTTCAGTGTTAATTTTGTTTTCTTTATCAAAGTTTCATCACAGAAAATGGGTAGTGACCTTCATTCAACTGCATTTTATTACAAAATTTAATAATAGATTCCAAAGAAACCGTTTGAATTGTAAAAAAAAATATGTTTTTTGTCTCCCCTTTTATTTTGTTTTCATTTTCAATCCCTTCGTAAATTTCGAATTTATTTTCTGAAGAACATTTCCAAAATTACAGAAGCTGGCCTACAGCAGTCGCTGACGCTGATGATGGATGCCATGCGCGACTTCCTGCAGAATTTCCGGATTGCAGAGCATCTGCGCTCCCCGGAAACGGCGGCCGCACAGTCTTCCAGCAGCAACGACGAGGAGGAGGGCTCCAGCGACTACGTGGACTAGTGTCAAAGAGGTGTCAATTATTACGTAGATCGTAACGGGAGTTGTGGCATGAAACGATTGATTGTCTTGAATTGAAACCACCTTTTTTGCTAGCGAGACAGCGTCACAAAATTTCTATATATATAATATGGTATATATACATCATATATATTAGAGCAATTTGAACACATACGAAACCTACGAACACTTTGCATTGAATAAAATTTTCCATTAGAAGCTTTAATGAACCGACAGCACAGCGACAGCAAAGATCTTGTAATTACAAGACGAGAAAAGCACTATATAAATGTTATGTATTGTTATTACAAGATCTTTGGAGCCTCCTGTTTATTAAGCTTAAAGAATGCTTTATTGATTTATTTAATGCCTTTTCAATTACGCTTATCAATGTAACAAACAGATTTCTCATCAATATTTCTTACCGTTTTCTTCCTTTTTGTTCACATTCATTCAGTTTTCTGCAGTTATTGCAATTATAAATATTACTATGACAAGTACAGCTTTCCGTAAATGTGGTGTTGTGTGTATTGAGCGGGGGAATGGGGATTTCCAAAGAGCTCAGTTGATTGACTGTGTTGAGTATGGGTGTATGATATAAAATGCATCTTAATTAGTTGATTTTTTAACTGGCAGACATCGGGAGTTGCTTAGGAATCTCACACAAAATTCAAGAACGAAACAGACATTGAATAGAAAATAGAATCATTACTAATACTTTAGCATGGAATACACATAATAATAAAATTTCAAAGATTGGGAGGAAGGTAAATCAATAATAACTGCTGCAGATTGGATCGGAACAATTATGTCATGGTGCCGAAAACAGGATTGTGACGGCAAATGCTGGGACCATACTCCTCATAGGCAGCCTTTGTGTGACACACCTGATAGAACTCGGGCTGAAAGAGCACACAGAATATGTTGGATTATAAACTGTTCTGATTCTGTTGTTAGATTAACCTACCGTTGAAGCCAACATGCTGCCTCCAAACCACACGGCATATCGCTGCATGTGATGCGTAATCACCTGGACATCAATGGGTTTTGGCTGGAGAAAGGGAAAGCAATGAAAATTAGATCGTGGCGAGTCTTAAAGAGTGGCGCAACACTCACCTTAATGCGTCCCTCGGACAGATTTTCACTGATCCTGAGGCGTGTGTCCACCGATCGCTTGATATCCCGCTGCAACCGCCTGCCAAAGTCTTTAAACATTGTCGATCCGCCGCTCAAGACGATATTGTTGTACAGCGGACGCCGCACATCGATGGGGCAGTTCTGGATGACATTGTCAACGATCTCGGACAGCGGAATGGTAAAATCGGGGTTCGAGAATTCCGGATGGAAGAAGATCTCGGGTCCCATAAAGCGCTCGTGACCGACATCCACACTAAACGGCTGCTTGGTCACCATATTGGTGCCCGTGTAGTTGCGCACCCACTTGCCGGGCTCCGTGTCGTACTTGGCAAACTCTTTGGCGATATCGGGGCAGATGTAGCAGTGCTTCTCCTTGATCGCCTTGGCAGTCTCAAGGCTCTGTTCCGGCGGAATGCCCACCTCTCGGTCACGCAGCAGGCTCTGGATGAACGAAGTGATGTTGCGGCCCGCTATGGGGATGTGCTTGATGCAGGATCCAATCACGTAGCCCTCGGCCTGAAATAAAGTAAGGTGCGGGTTAGGTATTTGAGAGGAAAGTAACATTTCCCTATTTTTTCTTGTCTAAAACTTGATTGATTGATTAAAAAACTTCCACCCAATTCCCCACTCTCTTTCCTCCGCAAACTCAACTCTGCTACTGATAAGATATCTTCGGGCTTGTGATATTTACCACTGGTATAACGTGCGTCACTCCATCGCCGCTGTCCACCACAATGCCCGTAAGGGTGCGCTCCTCAGCGGATCGAGAGGCCCAACTGGCGGCCAAGGCGAGCACCGCCTGCACGGCGATGTACAAGCCAGGAACGTTAAATGTCTCAAACATTATCTCCGCCGTGTACTCGCGGTTCTCCGGGGTATTTAGCGGTGGCTCAGTCAACAAGAAGTAGTGATCCTCTGGCTCGGCTCGCAGATACTTAAAGACGCACTGCTCCAAAAAGCGCTCCATTAAGTCCCAGTCCTCCACCAGACCATGACGCACCGGATACTGCAGGGTGAAGCAAAGATTTGTTAATCATAATGCCCTGGACAAGCTCAAGTGGCCTGACTAATCCGCGAGCGCGGCGCTTACCTTGATTGAGTAGCCGGTGGCGTCGAAGGCCTCGTCGCCGATGAAAAAGTCCAGGTCCTCGATGCCTTTTGTGATGCGCCGTGTGTTGGTGTCGCCCACTCGGGCTGACTCCTTAATGGCAATCGCCGAGGGAATGATAAACTGCGGCTCCTTGTTGCCGGCGAAGCCCAACTTGGAGTAGCTAAAACAATAAAAAAAAACATTGGATTAGTCAGACGACCTCTTTTCTTCCAATTGGAAGCGGAGACCCCCGCGGGCAGTCCGCTGAATAACTACTCACCCGGTGCCCACATCGATTACGCACGCCGGTAGCCTGCCTGCCATGGTCGCTGCTCTGCTATTGCCTTGTTGTCTGTAAAACACTTGCGTTCCGATTAAGCTATGATTAATCGCGTTCTTAATCTTTTTCTCTCCGTTTTAGAGGCGTTCAAACACAGATAAACACGGATTTCTATATATTTTCAACCACACCTCCGCCAACGATGTGTCACTTGGAGCTGGGAAATAGTCGATATCACTATCGATACAGTGTATCGATACACTATCGATTTTATTTTCCACTAAGTGATTTATTCAGAGTTAATAATTATTATAATACATTACTTATATTTATTCCATTATTAAAATCAATCGCTATGTATCCATTCTATAGACTAGTATGGCACACGTCGATTTCTTTTCAACACTTCCTATGATGTGCCATTCGCTTGTTCACGTGTTCATTGCATTTGAAGAAAAGAAACTGTTTTTGGTCATCTAGCTCACGAGTAAAATAAATCAAAAAATATACTTTTGATTGATTTCAAATTTATTTCGGTTGCAAATTGCAAATTTATCTGCCGTGGCTGCGTTTATCGATAGGCGCGAATTGCGATTTGCGATAAATTACCGATTGCTTCTTCTACACGCTTCGTCGTCTCGCAAATTTCGGCGGTGTGTGTGTGCGTGTGGAGCCTTTTCCACGTTTTTGGTGCAGGTGCAGGGAGCAGAGATTTACCAGATTTCGCCCCCACATAAGAGCCACAAGAGCGGCAATTCCTTGAGCACAGGACAACCAGGCAACAGCGGATAGCACAGTGGGCGCAACGCGTGTCCACAAGCAGCAGCAACAACCGGCCAAAACGTGGGATTAGCAGAACCGCAAATCGCGAAAATGGAGGCACAGAAACTCACGGAACTGTTGCGCGCAACTATTGATCCAAATCCGGAGCAGCGCAAGGCCGCCGAGGATCAACTGGCCCAGGTGAGTGGCCTGTTCCCGATGCCGCCCCGCCGGCGCAAAGATTGGAACGAACTTTGTGGTGGCGCCATCGCCCCGAAACCATGTGCTTTTTAATTGTTCGCTTTAACCTCTCCCTCTTCTGTTCTGTTCCTCCTCGCGCGATTTGTCTTTGGTTGTTTGTGTGGGTGCGTGCGGCGGCGGGCTTGGGGGATATTGTAATCGGATATTGCTCAAAAAGGTTGCCCTTCAAGTGTTTACCACTGACCACCTGCAACTCCTGGGCTCGCCCGATTGGCGGGATATGGCAACAAGTACACACTTATATATATTTTTGTGCAATTCGTATGAATGTGCGGCACTGTGGTTTCAATTTTATACTTGGAAACCTGGTAAAGCAAAGCTCTGATTGTAAATCGGCAAATACCGCAGCTTATGCAATCCCTCCGGAAGCTAAAGCGTGTCCAGAAGCCCGACAATTAACCAATTGCTTCGTGCCCACTGTGCAGGCATGCTCATTACGTCTGAGTCAGCATCTAACGATTTGCATGCCCCTTCCAGCACCGCCACCGCCCCCTTTGGGTTAATTAACTTTATCAGCAGCAGCAGCAGCCCCATATTAATTGAACCAGCTCTGCGCACAGAATTTAAAGTGCTTCCATGGGCAAACATCGATCGATTCCTGGTTCAAATCAAACACCTAACCCCTGGCCGGCCACCTCGTACATTACTCACCACAACAACAGCTGTGTAAACAAAATCCGTGTACATATTTTATATACTTTCGTTCGCAGATACACAAAATCATTGGATTTGTGCCCACCATACTACAGATCGTGATGCAGACGACGGTGGAGCAGCCGGTGCGGCAGGCTGGAGCTGTCTACCTCAAGAATTTGATCAACAGCAGCTGGTCGGACCACGAGGCCAAGCCGGGCGAGCCCATACCCTTCTCCATACACGAGCAGGATCGCGCCATGATTCGCGGTGCAATCGTCGATGCCATCGTCCATGCTCCCGAGCTGATCAGGTAAGTGTCTTTCGAATGGGAGAGTTGCCTTCAAACGCGCCTCAATCCTTCATCCTTCTCCACCTCCACCTTCTCCTCCTCAGGGTTCAGCTTTCCGTCTGCGTGAATCACATCATCAAGAATGATTTCCCCGGACGCTGGCCACAGGTGGTGGACAACATCAGCATCTACTTGCAAAACCAGGATGTCAACGGCTGGAACGGAGCCCTGGTGACCATGTACCAGCTGGTCAAGACCTACGAGTACAAGCGCAGCGAGGAGCGAACGCCGCTGAACGAGGCAATGAATTTGCTGCTGCCGATGATCTACCAACTGATAGTGCGCCTGCTGGCCGAGCAGTCGGAGCAATCGGTGCTGCTGCAAAAGCAAATCCTAAAGATCTACTACGCTTTGACGCAGTACAGCCTGCCGCTTGACCTCATCACCAAGGAGATCTTCTCCCAGTGGATGGAGATCTGCCGCCAAGTGGCCGATCGCGATGTGCCCGACAGCTCCCACTTGGATGACGACGAGCGAACGGAGTTTCCCTACTGGAAGACCAAGAAGTGGGCCCTTCACATCATGGTCCGCATGTTCGAGCGGTGCGTTCAGTAAAGATCCAACGACTTTAACAACGACTTCAAATTTAATTTTAAATTAAATAAATTCTGCTGCAGGTATGGAAGTCCTCAGAATGTGGTGAGTGAAAAGTACCAAAAATTCGCCGAGTGGTATCTGCCCACCTTCAGCCAGGGTGTCCTGGAAGTGCTACTGAAGATCCTCGACCAGTACCGGAATCGGGTCTACGTTTCGCCGCGCGTCCTCACTGATGTGCTCAACTATCTGAAGAATGCGTAAGTCACGAAAAGATTTAAAATTAGTTCCTTAAACACGTTTTTTTTTTGTACATTGCATTCTCAGTAGATCGTCACTGTAAACACTGAAAGGTAATAACATTGTTGAGAAATGTTTAGAGCTGTTACGTTGTAGGTTTTACTGAGGTTTAATAGGTTTTGACTGCTTCCAATTAGAAGGGGAGCTGAAATCTCTTAAATCTTAAAAGAGTCTTTCGATGACATCAGAGCATTTAATAGATTACTTAATAGTTTACAGATTTTATCGAGTTTTATTTAAAACAAAAAATAGTGTTTTTTATCTGTTAGTATTTCCAGAATATTTGTTTATATTTTTATATTTTCTTTTACTCACCAAACTGAAACATTTCTATTTTCCGCAGTGTCAGCCACGCCTACACCTGGAAGCTTATCAAGCCCCATATGGTGGCCGTTATCCAGGATGTGATCTTCCCCATCATGTCGTTCACGGACTCCGATCAGGAGCTCTGGGAGAGCGATCCCTATGAGTATATTCGCTTGAAGTTTGGTAAGCAAAAAACTCCCCTACTCCCCCCTCTATTGTGTGTTTTATTTTACACTCTTGCGCACAGACATCTTCGAGGACTATGCCACACCCGTGCCGGCTGCCCAATCCCTGCTGCATTCCATCTGCAAGAAGCGCAAGGGTATCCTGCCCAAGGCCATGGCCACAATAATGCAAATAATTACCTCACCGAATGCGGACAACAAGCAGAAGGACGGTGCCTTGCACATGATCGGAACGCTGGCGGATGTGCTGCTGAAGAAGGCCTTGTACCGTGGCCAAGTGGAATCCATGCTGACCACGTATGTGTTCCCCGAATTCCAAAATCCCGCCGGGCATATGCGTGCGCGTGCGTGTTGGGTGCTGCATTATTTCTGCGACGTGCAGATCAAGAATCCCCAGGTGCTGGCCGAGATCATGCGTCTGACGACCAACGCTCTGCTCACCGACAAAGAGCTGCCCGTGAAGGTGGAAGCGGCCATCGGCCTGCAGATGTTCCTATCGTCCCAGAACGAGGCTCCGCAATACGTTGAGGGTCAAATCAAGGAGATCACCAAGGAGCTGCTTACCATCATACGCGAGACGGAGAACGAGGATCTGACGAATGTGATGCAAAAGATCGTGTGCACCTTCACCGAGCAGCTGCTGCCCGTGGCCACCGAGATCTGTCAACATTTGGCCACAACCTTCAGCCAGGTGCTCGAATCCGAAGAGGGATCCGACGAGAAGGCCATCACGGCCATGAGTCTGCTTAATACAATCGAGACTCTGCTCAGTGTGATGGAGGAGCATCCCGATGTCCTGCTTAACCTGCATCCGATTGTCATCAATGTGGTGGGACACATTTTCCAGCACAACATCACGGGTGAGTGTCGATGTGGGGGAGTGAAATCCCTTTTAACTCGTTATTAATATCGAAATTCGTGTCGTTTCATTAGACTTTTATGAGGAAACCTTCTCGCTGGTCTACGACCTAACGGCCAAGGCCATCTCACCCGAAATGTGGCAGATGCTGGAGCTGATCTACCAGGTGTTCAAGAAGGATGGCATCGACTACTTCATTGATATTATGCCGGCGCTGCATAACTATGTGACAGTCGACACGCCGGCCTTTCTGTCCAATCCCAACAGGCTGTTGGCCATTCTCGACATGTGCAAGACGGTAGGCAGGCTCCCGATCTCTTGTAACAATATTATAAGTTCTTTATTAACGATGTTTCTCTCAAGTTATCGATCCAAAGTCCCTTCTTCCTCCTCGATCATTTACATACATTCGATATATCGATAATACTATCTTTTGTTCTTAAAGCTATTCAATTAATTCTATCGATATTTAGTTATTTTATTTATTTATTTACTATTTACATTTTTATACAGTTTACACTCTTAATAAGACTTAAATTCCAATAATTTCTTATGTTTTTCAGATGCTCACTAGCAATCCCGGCGAGGATCCCGAATGTCATGCCGCCAAGCTGATGGAAGTGATTATCCTGCAGTGCAAGGGCCAGATTGACTCCGTGATACATCTGTTCGTAGAACTCGCCCTGTCCCGTTTAACGCGCGAGGTGCAGTCCTCCGAGCTGCGCACCATGTGCCTGCAGGTGGTCATTGCGGCTCTCTACTACAATCCCCAGCTGCTGCTCTCCATTCTGGACAAGATGTCGCAGCAGAACAACGAATCGATAAGCGCACACTTTATCAAGCAGTGGCTCCACGACACGGACTGTTTCCTGGGGTAACCAAATGGGAAACTGCCCTCACGAATAAGATCATTAATTCCCTTCCCTTTCAGCATTCACGATCGGAAACTGTGCGTCCTGGGTCTCTGCACCCTCATTTCGCTGGGCGATGCCAAACCGCAGGTGCTGAGCGAGGTGGCCGGCAAGATTGTGCCCGCTCTCATTTTGCTTTTCGATGGATTGAAGCGCGCCTATGAATCGAGGGCCCAGGAGGAGGAGGAAGAGGAGGAGGAGGAGGATGGCGATGACTGCGAGGAGGCACTGTCCAGCGACGAGGATGACATGGACGAGATGGCGCCGGACTATCTGGACAAGTTGGCTGAGTTCACCAAGACGAAAGGTGACGCAGCAGGCTTCGAAATCAAGGCCGAGATTAAGGACGAAGATGCGGACTCGGATGGCGAGGCGGAGGAGTCGATGAGTGATCTGAACGAAACCGGCCTGGAGTCCTTCACAACGCCCATCGATGACGAGGAGAATGAGACGGCTATCGATGAGTACTGGACCTTTAAGGAAGTTATTACTGGTGAGCTCTGGAATGCTGCCCTACATTATTTTTGTGCCTTGTACTGATTTCCACCACTTTTATGTCTCGCCACGCAGCACTTTCCGCACAGGACCAGGCGTGGTATGCGCTCCTCACCTCCAACCTCACCCCCGAGCAGGCCAAGGCGCTGCAAGAGGTGGTGGTGACCGCCGACCAACGCAAGGCTGCCAAGGAGTCAAAACAGATAGAGAAGCAGGGCGGCTTCGCCTTCCCACAGACCGCCGTGCCCTCGTCCTTCAAGTTCGGCTCGTAACTCTGAATTGACCAGATCTGACTTGATTGTTTCTCTCATATTCTTTCCAAACAAACAAAAAAAGCAACATCAAAAAACACACATCTCTTACATGTTGATGATGGCTTTAAGGCATTAATTTTCTGGTTTTCGTACACTCTGTGTACCTACGCATGCTGCGCTGGCTTGGATCGGATCGGATCGCGGTCCGATTGGGCGGCGTCCAGACGGCACTATATACATATTTATTGTAGATTTATATTTTATTATTTCCTACTTCTTGGCAGGCTCGGCTGCCAACTAAATTATGATAACAATTAAGTCGAAAGTCCATTGTAAATCTTTGTATGTAAACAAAACGAAACGAAACGAAAACAAACACACACGTCGAGGACGAGAAGGTCTCATGAAATGAGATTTTGTGCGCGCACCCGCACGCCCCCCGCATAACTCCAAAAAAAAAAGATGGCAAGTCGGTCAGAGAATGAGAATTCAACGCAGAGCATTTCACAAACATTTTCTTTATACACACATACACGTATATACTGTACTAAATGGAGCGATATTTTTGAAAAATAAAAAAAAAACATTTTTAACGTTTGAACTGAAGAAATGTCTATTAAAGCTAGGTACTAACATAAACTAAATTTTCCGAAAGCGGCCAAACTCCATATAAAAAAACGCTATCGGAAAAAAGAAGAAGAAGAATTTTCCGAAAGGTCGCTTTCTCGGGTACTAACATAAGCGAAATCTAGCTATCAAAATGCGCGTTGAGCGTTGCCAGATCAGGAAACAAATCAGCTGTGATTTCGCTTTCGAAATAAATAAATTTATTTATTTCGAAAGCTAGATATGGTGGGAAATTCAAAAATAAAAACATTGCTCGCATGAGGCGCTTTTATTGTGCCCAGGAAAACGTTAATTGTATAAAAGCCGTAATGATAAGGGTTATTATATGGGATTTAATTCAAAAAAGACATTTTAAATAGGAAAAAATCCGTCTCTGGGCGGATACGGCTACGTTGGTGCCTCCTGTTATTTGCCTTGAGCTATATAGTGGCGAATA
>VNJT01010702.1:0-15767 GCA_008042655.1 Drosophila burlai | reverse complement strand
AGATTGGATTTCTTAAATATGCACGATTCCGAGCCGCCTCGAATCGGAGAAAAATCGTCGCAAACGAGCGTTTCAACAACGGTCGCAGGTCGAGAAAACAGATCTTGTCTCAATTGTCAGGGAGATGAAACAAATGTTTTACGAAATTTTCGGTTCGCTTAAGATAAGAGCTGCATCACTTAACTAAAGTTAATGATGTCGACGACAGACTTTGGATAACGAATAACGGACAGGGCTAAAGTAGATCACATTTTAAAAGTTCAATTTAAAATCTTTCTCTAGCTTACATTAACTTGTTCAGCATTCGAAATGGAATCGATATATAAGCACTTCGTAATATTTAAATAAAATACATTAAAGGCAGACTTATTTCGTTGTCTGCTTTTAATAATGCTAATAATACAGTATTTTTACCCATTAATAATATTAACAAGAAGAAATGCTCTTGCTTTTATTTAAGTCTAAGAACTATTCTTCCATTTACTTTTAAATAGTTAAATAATATAACTTATATATTAAACCACAAGGTTTTGTATTTAAATAAACCTAAAATGGTTTATATAAATATTTTTTATTTTATGGTTCATCTGTATGATTGTATAATCACTCCGCCTTACAGATCCCGAACATAAACCGAAACCATTTGGTTTTAATGGTAATGGCACTTCCTCAGCAGCAAGTCGTTTAACCCATTACAAACTATTGTCAGTTATTTTTGAGAGCTGAATAAAAACTCCTTGAACATTGGGAAAGCCCGTAAATTAGTTAATAACTACTTTTTATTCTCATTTGAAATTTTTAAATACATTAAGTTCAAGTTAAAGCAATAAGGGACATGCATATTGAAGTTAGGTACAAACAATATTTATAAATAAATTCCTTTACCTTTTTAAACTTACTTAAAAACATTCAACATTTTCCTTTATTTTATAAATCTATTTTATTAGAAAAGAACATTTTAGGCCACAATTTACGTGTGGCTTTCATGGGGTTAAGACAAAAGTCCTCGTTCTGGTTTCTCCTGCTACACAGACTGACTGCTGTGCGATGCTGAGCAGCCATAAGTGCTAATAAATTGTAATACAAATACATTAAAACTAAAGACTAATTAAATGACTGTACTTAAGCGACTCGAGGCAACGGCAAGCAGAGTTAATCACCGCTGGAGGCTGCGATCCGCGATCCACGATTCCGCATCTGGAATCCGAGATCTGAAATCCGACCACTGGGCAAATCTCTGGTGACTTGCTGGCGCAATTCCACGCCGAGTGTGTGCTCCGTTTTCCCTCGCCAAAGTTTTATTTCTGCAGCAGCACTCTTTCTTTTTTTTTTTGGTTTGGTTTTTGCTCAGAGAAAACCTTTTGTGGTCATTAATTCGCACTTAATATGCTTTTTATGGCCAGCCGTTTCATTTTGTTTTGGAACGGTGCGAGGTTATGTGTGCAAAACAATTATTCCGCAATTAAACAGTTTGCACTTCGCGGAGATTCAGCGAGAGGGAGCGAGCGAGGGACAGGTCCAGTCCAGTTCGGAGCTAAGCTCATGGACAGTCTTACATATTAATGAAGTCCCCATCCAGAGGAGCTGAATCCAGGGATGGCAGCGTGACTGGGATTCCGAGGATTATTTAGTGAATTAAAAAATTAAAAAAAATAGTATAAATGGTTTATGTGCAGAGGTTTACTCTAGTAGGCTGATGCATGTTTAATGTAAAAGTGATAATAACTGGCATATAATGAATTTATTCCTAATTAGTTTTTTTTTTATAATTTCCTACTAATTATTTTGTTGAAAATATTTGAAAAAGTGGTTTTTACGGTGTCAACCATTTATATATAATTTAGGAGAAACACATGTCCTTTAGACCTTCAACTGGCTAATACTTTGTCCTTTCTTTATTCATTCATTTTCAAAATTCTCTCTTATGATAATCCCACTTTATTTTAAACGTATAATTCATTTCCTCTGCATATTTATGCCATCTCTAGCTGTGAATCTTAATTCGAACAAATCACTTAAGCGGCACCGCAGGCAAATGACCACCAAGAGTACAGTAAAAGCACGCCAGCGGCTATGGCGACAATGCGTCGACTGCTTTTTCTAGTTCGCCATATCGAACGCACCCAAGGAGTGTTAAATATGTTGCATTCCCCTGCGGATACGCCCCCTGTTCCTGCCCCTGTCCCTGTCCCTTCAGCTGCCATCAGTTCTAATTACTGCAGTCGAACTCTGTTGTGGCCTGGCCTGATTGCACTCTAGGCCCACTGATGGTCATCGCGGTGCGGTCCACGGCCATGTCCGCGAATGCTACGTTTCGCTTCTTTATTATAATTATTTTGTTTGGCTTTTTTTCGCGAGTGCCAGTGTGTGGCAATTATTCACTTAAATCATCGGGAGGCATCCGAGTGTCATGCTGAGTTGCAGTCACAGGGCAAATCCAGAGGCAGCAACGGGAGCAGTACTTCTCTGGGGTTAAACGACAATGCACTGCAAGAAATATATATTATAAAATAATCAAATTTAAAACTATTTTAAAAGTTAAGGGGAAAAAGCTAAGTACTTGAATTTGTACATTAAAATGCATTCAAAGTCCAAGCTTTTAATCCAGAAAATATTTTAGGTCTTGAAGAGCAGTTAAAACAATATGAAATTTGGACAGAACTTAATAAAAAAAAAAATAAATCTCAAACCCTAAATAATATATGCTCCACATAAATCGAAATAATATTGAATTAATTCCAGCTTTACCCTAATTTTCCACAGCCTTAAGTCTGCATTAGATCAGCTTCCCGATCTGCATCCTAATTCCAAGACAATCCCATTGTCGCCCTGAATTTCACCTAAATTGTTCTATTAATAAAGCAATTCCAAAACGATTAAGAGTTGCAAAGTGACCACAAGACAGAGAATGCCGCCGTAAAGCGGCTCGATGATGGGCAGAAACTCATTTGGACATTTATAGCCGGCAAGATGAGTGGTCACAATGCAGCAGCTTTTACGAGGGGAGTATGGCCGAGTAAGTTGGGCAAAAGCGAGGCAAAACCGAGTTATAAATCACTTTGTTGCGGTCGCCAAGGAGTGGGGATGGGTGGACGCTTTCCTTTTCCCGACGGCGCCATAAATTTAATTTGAAATTAATTTTTTTGCTGCTACCAGAAAGGAGGCTGCCGCCTGCCAGCTAGTCGGGTCATCAAAATGCTAAGCTATGTAAATGATAAGCACAATGCCAGCCACAATCCCAACCGAGCAAATCCGGCGAGGCCTCCGTTGGCCAAGTTAACATTTTGTCCCCGTCCCGAGGAGCCAGCCTTTGGCTTATTTTTGCACGCCAACTAAATATGGTAAGGCACGCATTTGTTGTAAAATGCAAAATTGAATATTGAGTGCAGCCAGGGAGCCACTCTGGCAAGGAGCTGGAGCTGCTCCAGAGGAACGGAGGGAGGCTGGAGGACACGGAGGCCCCTTGTAATTATGAGCAATGCACTCGATAAAAATTGAAGTTTTCATTTCGCGAAAGTTTTTCACCAGCCACGGAGGCAGAAAAGTCCGAAAAGGAGCCAAGAGCCGCAACAGTAGCCCCGAAAACAAGCGAACCAAACATTTATTGTTCTCCCGTTAAGGCAAAAAGCGAGGCTCTGGCCCAAAACTCTTCCCAGATCCCCAGCGACCGCAAGGGCATGCGAACTAAATTTCGTACAATTATGAGACCAAAACAAGAAGAATCTCAAACCGAGGGTGCTCGACGGGGTACATACCCCCTTCGAAATTGTCCATAAATTAAGTATGTAAATTATCCGGAGAAATATTTAAATCTATTAAGAAAAAAACACTAATGAATTATGTTTGCCTTTTTTGCTAATAAAGATTGCTGAATATTTTACGATTGCTTGACATTAATTGGTTGTTTTTAAATGCTGTAAAGTTTATGGAATTCACTAAATGTTATTACAAGTATTGTGAAATTGAAAATAATAAAAGTTAACCTTTATTTATTTTCAAAAACAGAAGCTCCTAAAGGTAACATATATTCGTATATAATTTAGTAAATATTGAATTGACTTTTCTATTTAACCTGTTAATCTCAAATTCCCGACCTTGATCCAGCATCCCCGCTGCTACCACGCTCAGCATTTGGTATAGACGAAACCGACAACAGAGCTCATAAAACGAAGTTGCAAACGGTAGCAGAAAACCGCAACAAAACAATCGAGCTGCATGTGGGAGGTCCTGTTTGGCCATAATGACAACCGCATTGGAGACCACCAGGTGAGTTGCATGCAAATTCTGCCGCCGGATCGCTCCTTGCCGCCTTTCTACCCAGCGATCCCCCCGAAAATGCAGGCGACAAACTTACGAATTGCTCATGTCAATGGTCGCTGGAGAGTTTGGGGATCTATGCTTTGCAGTGGGGTCTCTGGTGGGTGGTGGTGGTGGGTTAACTTGGCTACACAGAAGCGCCAGGGAGTGATCATAATCTATGGGAAGCTGGGAACCATCATGGCCAGGAAGTTTTCGGCAATGTTCGCCTGGCTGCCGGTTTTGTTTGCTTTTTTATATGCTGATTGGCATTAATAATGGATTATCACGATCACGGGACTGGGGTGTATGGAAATATGGCTCTATGGGAAGTGTGAGTATGTCTGCACTCAAAGAATTTAATTACTTACTAATGAATGAATTCGATTTTTGATAAGTAAGATAAATACTTTCAGTTAATAATTAAAACCATGCATATGAATGTAAAGTTCTTATAAAAAATTGAGTGCTCTTTCTTATATTTATATACAAACTGTACTTGTGTAACCTTTATTCAATTTAAATCTTTTAAATATTCTGCTGATTAGAGTGAGTAATTTGAAGTTTTTTTTTAGTGTTTCAGTGCGGGGGTGAATGTTCCAGAGCAAACTCTCTCATCATCCTTGGCTCCTCTGTTTTCGGCAGTGTTCATATCGTGCGATCATCAAATAATGTGAACGTGTGATCAACGCTTGGATTCGGGGAAAGGGGGCTACGGGGAGCCGGGCCTCGTGTGTTACACTAACTTATTTATGCGAAATATTTTGGAATCGTGTTTGCAGTGCAGCGTGCGCTTCGTCGTCGCCTTTTGCCTCGGACAGGGGCCGCCAGAAAGGACCGCTGGTCCCCTTCCCTCAATCGGTCGACATGCAGACAGTTGCAGCTTCAGTTTTCGGGGGCCTCAACTTTAGCATCATCTCCGCATCGTCTTCCTTGGCCGCAACAACGTGACCCTCTTTTTGCGCCTGCAGATCACGAATTATTCAGAATTTCTTTTTTTAGGCCTCTATAACCTTGCGAGTGGGTTAGGGTATGGCAACTTTGTTGCCATCTTCGACGATCGGAGCAGTGAAAGGATATAAATATATTTAATACCCATTAAAGGTAAATATTTTAAAATTCTTTAACGCAATTTAAATTATATTCTTCTTAGCTTTGGTTGTATACAAAGAGTGATAGTAATCACAAGTATCCATACTTCCTACTGGGAATGCCCGTATTCGGCTATAAATTCCCAAGCTGCTTCTTTCTTTCGAGTTAACTCGATTTCGTTATTTGCGCTTCGGCTCCTGCTTTGCTTATGCATTTTAAACATTTTAAGCATCGCCGGCAAAACGCTCTCGGCCGCGTTATGAGTCATGTGAAAGCGCCCAGATGATGAGGAGCGTCCAGGGGATCGGAGAATTGGAGAATCGAGGGATCGGAGAAGGGGCCAGCGAGCGAGATTCCGGGCGATTGTGAAAATTATGTTTGAGTTTGGGGCTCTGAGACTCTACACGTTCTGCGCTCTTCGCCGAGGATGGTACTGGCCACGGGCCTTGGAAACAAGGCTGCGACTCGGGCTGGGATGGGATCCGATCCGATCGGAGCGGCAGGTTCATGTGGCGGTGAAAGGCTACCATCATCAGCATCAGCATTTCGGCTCACCGCCGACCTAATCATCATTGGCCATTGTTATTAACATGATTATCTGCATTAAGTTTCAGCCCCGGAGACCAGGTTGAAAGTTCAGGCGGCGTTTAAGCATGATTATGAATTGGGTCAACATGTGGCCAGGCGGACGATCGGTAATGCGATGTGATGTGCTGTTCAATTATGCCAAGCCAAGCATTTCGCCAATGCGTTTAGCCCCGAAACGACCGAAGACCCGGCCTGGGACTCGGGCTAAGAGAGACCTGCCAGCCAAATGCAATGAAAATGAGACATATCGCAAGGCTTAAGTCTCCTTACGGGTCGCGAGCGATTGACAAGTGACAGGACGAACAGACACAGCGGCCCCTTGTACTCCCTCTATCTCTATAAGGAGTTGGGCAATCACTGGGAGAATGGGGAAACTATTTGAAAAGTAAGTAAATAACTGGAAAGTGTGGAAAACGGAGTAAAGTTAAGGTGACTTTGTTAGTTTGAAGTTTACTAGGTCTTAGCCTGGTTGCAAGTTTTTCTCCGCCAAAAAAAACCATCTTGAATTTACATAAGAAATATTATATATATATATAAATATTAACTATAGGCTATATAGCACACCTAATTTCTCTATGTGTTCCCTGAAATCTCAGCGAAGAAATCGTGTTTGGCTATTGATGCGGCTTATTATATGCAAATTTGGCCCAAAACAAACCGCACAGCCAGCCCCAAAGCGAGTGCTGACCATAAAGAAGAGAATGTCAACCGAGGAGGATGAGGCTGTGTGAGGATGGGGACTTCTCCCTGGAGTTCTCGGTTTTCCCTCGGCTCCAAAAGGAGACTGCCAGAGCCTGCGTAAATTCACAAAATATTGACACCGCCGCAACTTGAGGGCCAAAAGCCGTGACAGTGATCGAAATGTGTCTTGTCTAGGCAACCAGATGGGAGGGAGGACAAGGAGCAGCTGAACCGGCCAGAAACTGAACCCGAGATGTTGTCGCTCCGCTTGGCGGAATAGCTGACTTGGCAGCCGCCACAAACAATTGCGGGCGGTTTGTTTGTGACGTTTGCTTAACAAGAAGAAAATTGCTGCAATTCTTTACAAGTTTTTGAGACTTGCATCCCAGATTGTGGGCTTCTCCGTTCCCATGTTGTGCCATGTCCCCAGCCTAGCCAGAGCGCTCCTGCGATGCGTTCGCCATGCGTTTGTCATGCCAAAAGTGTAGTAAATTGTGTGGCACTTAAGTCAACACATGGCTAAGGACGGGGACGAGGCCAATTTGCATGTGGGGGCCGCATTGCGCTCTATTTTGACTTTGACTTTGATAGATGTGCCCAGGTTGCCTTTTGTTTAGCGGTCCAGATCCAAGATACACGAGAAATACGGCAGGCTGGGGATTTGGTTCAGTTTGGATAAATAAGAAGGCCTAGCCTGGGGAGCGGAACACTATCCTGTAAGCCACTGTAAGTACGCAGTAAGCCCCAAGTTGAAACCCCTTTTTCGGCTTGACCTCGACCTCCTTGCTCATTATCATCCGAAATGAATGCAAATCGGCGGCATTAACCTCACATCCTCGGGCGCAATTAAGTCCGTCCCCCGCCCTCCATCTTTCTGAAGTTATCAGGAACTTCGGGGCTTATCACGCCGCCACACTCTCACTTGCCTTGCTATATATACTCGCTACTTACTACACTGCGGGACCGAGTGCCTGGCACAAATTTGCAATTATAATTTTGCGCCTAGTCGCTCTTCTTGTTTTTGTTTCTCCTTATTTTTCCTGTGGCGGCGTTTTCCTTTTGGCCAGACTCGAAATTTTGCCCCAAGTCGCCGCCGCGATTTAATCTCCCTTGGCTAGCCGCAGAGCCTCGGCTCAGACCAGCTCGCAGCTCAACAATTGAATTTTAAGCCGGACTCGCAGCCGCGGCTGGGGTCCTTTTGCATGTCTGCGGCAATGTTTGCGGGCTTGGGGGCATTTCTCTAAGGCCGCCACAAGCGCGGCTAATTGGATTTCTCTCCTGGGAGAGCTGCTCGCCGGAGCCCCGACTACGTAAAACATATCGATAATGTCTTGATCAGACAGCCAGTCCGGTCCACTAGGATGCCCCGGCACTTCCCCTCGGCGGTCTGCAGCAACTTTGTTTGGCTGTGGCCAAATTGTAATAGTAAAGCACACTGGGAGAAATATTTTTTATTTGCAAAGCCTCAGTGCAAGAAATCTAAATGAGAAAGGAAAGGAAAAGAAATATAAACGAGAAAGGTAGCTAACTGAGGAAACGTGAAGTTTGCAAAGTATTATTAAAATCGTTCATAACTTGGTCAAACTTAGTTCTTAGTCATACTTACATTTCCTTAGCTTACTTAATTTCTCGCAGTGCACTGCACAGTACTTGCATGTGTAGTTTTTCCAGCATCAGATGAATGATTTTGCCAGGCCGGCCGATGAGGAACGCGTGTAAAGCTGCAATTAATTTGTACTACAAAAGAAAAATAACAAAAATAACAAAGCTCGTTCCTTGGGCCTTATTTCTGTTTTGCTTGCGTTTTTTTTTTTTGGGTGCGTGGCCATCTCCTTGGATCCGAGCCGTCTGTGGCTGCGTTGGCAACAGAGGTTACAAAGCAATTATAAGGCCCGAACCGTAGTCCGCGGTCTGTTATAATTCTCTTAGCATATGAGGAGCACACCGGAGGAAGAGCTCGGCCCGAGATGATCTCTCATGTGGCCGCGACACGACGACCTCTATGAATATTGCTCGCCGCCAGTCGACCCGGGAATAAATTTGCAAAGGAAAATAAAAATACAGATCCAAGAGAAGGTCCGATCCAAAGATCCAGCTCTGAATCCGATTCCTGGGCGCTTTTTTTTTTACTGCTCTTCGGGGTTGAGCTCTCGAGCGCACTTTTCTGTAATCTACGCTATAATCATGCACTGAGTAAATTCGCATAGCCGCCCATTATTCCACCCACTTTTGGTTTTTGTTTACTCCTTTTCTTGTTTTATTTTGTTTTTTTTTTTTGCTTTTTCGGGTTTTGAGTGCAAAGCCAAGCATTCAATTTTGCAGTTGGTATTGCCGTTGTAATGGTAATCAGTTGGCATATTAATTTTCCGATTCATTTCGGAGAATTTAAAGGATTTATATTTATTTTTTAAAACAAAATAAAGGTTAATCTGGCAATTTATTGATTAATACTTATGGGAGTTTATTATAAGGCTTGCTGATTTTATTTAGTCAGAAAAAATCATTTTTCAGTTTGAGAAATTGTTTAAGTTCAAAGCATTTGGGGGAAAGAGGCAATTAGGTTGAAGGCATTTTAATTAAAAAATGTATTTTTAAGTTAGTTAAGCTCTTCAAGGAATAATATATAATATTTTTAATGCTTTAGTAACATTCAAAACAAATATTTACATAGTTACATAGTTACATAGTTTCCTCAGGGTATCTAATAGTTGAAGTAACTTTATATTTTTTATTGGTTCTGCCCCTCGCCGTTTGTTGTTTTTATTGCCCCAAAATACACTTAATTTTGGTCTTTTTGCCGCAATTCATGGACTTCACATGACTCGAATGCTGGCCCATACCGAATGCCGGCACTGGTTCCTGGCCAGCCCTGCCCCGTTCCGACGCCGAAGCTCCTCTGATCGATCGGCTTCTCAGCGCCGCCAGATGATCTACATTAAGAGAGAGATTTTTGCGGTCTGGCGGACCAAGGGAGACCACTCGGAGCTGCGATCTGGACTGGGAACTCCGCGTGGCTGGAGGAACTCCACTTGAGGTCGGAGCAAAAGGTTTCGAGTGCCGCCGTCGATGGGGGCGTGTTCTGTTTAAACTGTGTGCGCCAGGCCATGGTACAGTTTTAAGTAATTGCATTATGCTTAGGCTGGCTTTTTGTGTTTCGCCTGTTTTGTGGAGCAGAGTTCGGAGTCGAAGTTTACTGGAAGTGGGCGGTTGAATTTTCCCTTTATTTTTGCTCTGTTTAAATAAGTTTTTTGTGTTTGTGCCGCACTGCGGATAAAGGCAGGGAAGGCTGGGAAGGGGAATATGTACATTCGGTTCTTTATTTTTTAATTACAATTTTAAACAGAAGAAATATTCCCACTTTCAAGTCTGACTTAACCTGTTCTCCAAACTCTTACCTCGTTAGGGAGATGATCTCATGGGTGATCCATTTATGTCACAAAATGTTCGTCTCATTTAGAATGCAGGGCGATCCACTTCTGTATATTTCCAAGCCGAACAGGTGCTCCCCCAGCCCCAAATGCCATTTCCACAACCATTTCCACTCCACCGAACGACACTTTGACCGCTTGAGCTACTTAACATAAACAAACAGCGATTAGTGGCCCCGAAACGATCCATAATCAGAAAAATGCAGCATTAATCAGTCCCGGGGCCCGAGATCCCAGAATGCCAGATCACAGCCGAGCTGAACCCTTTTCGGGGGACCCCCCACAAGCCGGTGGAGTAGACTAATTAAAAAGCATATTACGAATGTTATTAACATGACAGCGAACACAGCGCCACGATCGGTGGAGTGCCATAAAGCCGCATCCGAACAGCCACAAACCGAAAGATAATGAGCCGGGAATGAGAACGCGAACGAATGCGATGCGAGAACGGCAAGCGATTCAAATCGATGTGCATATCTCGAATGCGATTTTGGCCTGCGAAAATATTTCGTTTGTTGGGGTTATTTAATCCAATTAACAGAGACAATTATCGAAATCAGGCAAAGCCACACGGCGAGCCTCCGCCGAGATATTGTCACTAATGAGTTATGGCGCACAGACGGCACCGCACCAGACTGGACCATATGCCATATGCCATTCCGTGGGCCAAGCCATCTTGGTATCTCGGACCATTGGACCGGACCAGCTGCAC
This sequence comes from Drosophila burlai, assembly GCA_008042655.1. Classification (NCBI taxonomy): domain Eukaryota; kingdom Metazoa; phylum Arthropoda; class Insecta; order Diptera; family Drosophilidae; genus Drosophila; species Drosophila burlai. The sequence goes on along the minus strand of VNJT01010702.1, from coordinate 4,970 downwards.
CAGCTGGCGCTGACTTGGGACTCCGACTCCGACGGAGACTGAGACTGACTGAAATGTTGAACATTTTAAACCATAACATTTTATTAACATAATAAAATCAAAATTATCAACAAAGTCGTCAATGTCGCGACACAAACTGGGACTCCCAGACGCAGGGACAGAAGAGAAACAGAAACGGAGTTGGAGTCGGAGTCTGAGACGAAAAATGAAAATGAGACAACTTTGGAGGTAAGGTGAGGCAACGAGGCTGGAGGTTGCAGCTCGGAAGACCTAGCTGAATCAGGCAGCCAAACTGATTGGCATCGCATCTCGGTTTCCCCCTGGAGGTGGTCCCATCACGTGAGTGGCCTCCAGGGACTCACGAGGGTCACGGGGGAGCATTTAATAATAAATTTTTAAAATATTCAAGCTATTATTTTATTATTAAAATTACTTTCTAACCTCTTATGGTCTGGAAAATATTGCATTTTTGTTTTGTGTCTTTTGGCTATAACTTTGCATTATTAAAAACATATTTTAAAATAATCTTTCGCTTTTTACATCAGATTTCCCATCTCTAAGCCTTCCTCGACTGACACCCATACGATCAACGATCATAGCTGGAAAATTTGTGTCTCTGACTGAGGGAGACTGAGACTCAAATTTCCTCGGTCATCCATAATGCCTATAATACATATAGTAAACTGCAGCATTTATGTCCGACGAGGGCACTTTGATGGCGCTTAGCCCAGCTGGCTTTGCGCTGGAATAGGTGCTCTTAACTGGCCCACACACTCATTGTCAGCCCAGCACGGACCAGTCCATATCTTGCGATAGTTTAGAGCGTGTCCGGGGCATCAGATACTCCCGTCAGGTGCTCCCATCATCGCGGTCGCCACATGCAGCGAGGGATTCCTGCCTGGCGGAATTATGATTTACTATAATGAAGCGCTATATAGTCGGGCTGATAGGCATCGGTTTGGTGTCGATTGGAGCGCCGATTGTCATAAAGTTGATGACTTGTTATCGATTTTTAAACAGGCCTCAATAATCATATTTATCAAACGAAGAAAATGAATACGGAAAAGTTTAACTAATGAATATGAGGGAGCGTTTAGCCATACAAAATAAATATAAATAGATAAGTGATTCATAAATCGTATATAGTATATATTTACGAGTCGTTGTCCTGCATAGGACAGATAACATTCCAGTCGAAAAAGGAGAGCAACTTTTTGGGATTTTCACCCCATGCCAGTCTCATCGTTTCCAATGAAATTCCACATGTGACTCCTTGTCGGGGGGCCCCTTTCTTTTTGATTTGCTCAATTCCAAAACAGGGCATTGCTCATAAATTTTATTATGAACCCCAAGTCGGAGCTGGGTCGGAGTCGAACTCGAACCCGACTCGAACCCATCCCCCCGTCGAGAGCGTTGCGAGGCCCATAAACAACATGCAGAAATTACTTGTTTAAAATTTGTCACACCATTAGTAAAAAATGAAAAATATAAAAAAATCGGCGGCGAAAGGATCTCGCTGAGTTTGGTGGACGTGATCGCGGACCTGGCCCGTAAAGACTTCCAGCACTCCAACACTCCAGCATATATAGCATCCAGCATCCAGGCCCTGCTGCTCCTCCGGGCTGCAATCGAGGCATCCCAGTGACCGGGGGAGACCTTGTTTGCTCTTGATTTTATCAACCGCAAAACATCTACTCAAGTGTCAGTGTCACTTGGCCCAGCAGGAGGCGGCTTCGATGGCGACGACTGGACGAAACGACGGCTGAACCACTGAGATGGCGGCTGGGACGGCCTTAAAACTGAGACCCATGGACCATCCCGGGCGTTGAAAAATGAAGAACAGACAGCCGAAGCGAGAAATAAAGCGGAGGAGCAGAAATTCCCCAAAACGAAGTTCAAGTCCAACTCGAGCTTTATCCATATAATGAATACACCCTCAACTTAAGTGCATAATTTATAACGAAGTCCGGCGAGCAAACGCGCAGACAAAGCTGGCAAAATGCCAACGATCACTGGGGCGAGTCTTTAGGCACTGAAAGAAAAGGGTATACAAAATATAATATTAATGAAATGATCAAAGATACTATATTTATAATGAGAGTAAACAAAAAATGCACTACTTTAAATAAGCAAATAACATTTTTTATAATAAGATTTTAAATTGAATTTATTACATTTTTGCCACAAAAATATCTTTGATTAAATAAACAAGCTTATTTTTTTGCAGTGCATCTACAGGCGCATCCGTATCGATGGAGGCGTGTGTGTGTTAATAAATTTCTTAATAAAACATGCAAATTCAAATGCATTTATCTAGATCAGCCAAAAGCGACAAAATTTAACGCTCGTACCATTTATCAGCAACGATTTTTATTTTTCCTTATTTCTCATTGGCATTTCTGTGCCCTCTCCACCTTTATACATGCGAATATATTTTTTGGCACACGTCCTTGTTCCTCGGTTAGCGATCTTTGGGTTGCGGGCAGGGTCCTGATACGGTTAAGGTTACACAAAGATATTGCGCTCTTGACCACAGCCAAAAAACCAGTTGATCTCAATAAATATTTTGACTTTTGACAAATGTCTTTTCCGCCAAACAATGCGTGGAACAATGGGCAAGGACGGGGACAAGGACAACGATAGGGGTGTGACCACGGCCTGCCATAAATATAAATACCTCGAAGGGAGGACGAGGACTCGCAAAACTATTCAAACCCAAAATTGTCACAATTTCTGGGGCAATTTGCACAAATGTACGAGATGCCAAAATGTGGCAAGTAGGAGGGGCAGGCAAAAGGCAATTTGTGTCACAGTTTATTTGGCCAAAGCGTGTTTTTATTTTTGGGTGGCAACTGAGTTTAGATTTATCGAGCAACGTTGGCCATTCAAGGCAAGCCAAGGAGTGGAGGAGGTTTTCTAAGAATTTGCAGGGAAATATAGTATGCGAATTTTGCATTTTTATGAAGGCGTGGTCTAGATCAGTAATTTATGGAGACCTTTATTGGAAGTTAATAAATTATATCGAGCATTCAAGCATTATATTTTCATTAATTTATTCATATATAATAAGTTCTGGTAATTATTTAAAGTTGATATTTGGATAATTGAGATATATATATTAAGCTTGCTGTGTTTTCATATTCCTGTTAAACTATTAACCAGATACCCTACTTTTTTTTCAAAGATTTTCCGATACTATAATTAAGGTGCTTTATTTGATTATCCCAACTCACTCCGCTTGATAGCTGCTAAACTGTGTCAGCTCCAAGAAAAAAGCCACTATCTCCTTATACTTATTTTTTTCTGTGCGGCTCGGCCCGCTAATTTCAATGAAAATGACTTAACACTAACCCAATGACCCAATGGACAAATTCTTGTACCGAGAATTGTGTGTGTTTTTTGTGGGCCTTCCTAAAGTGACTTTGTTTTGTTCTTGGCGAGCCACGAGGAGTAATTATAACGCAAATCCGCCGAGCCATTGTTCGGCGGAGCCCCGAGATAGAGATATGCGCACTCAGATAAACCTTCCATCACAATGGCTAAGAACGTGCATTATAATTATTTCCATAATAAACTTGACAGAATTATAGTTTTTAGCAATTAAATATATAAACAAAATAAAAATACCAATCCTATGAAAAATACCAATCCTATGAAAAAGACATGTTGAGCCACGATTCAAGGCCAAAGTTTAAAGAACATGTTCGGATGGAGGGGCAGGAGCCGGCGGAGGTGGGTCTGTCAATAATGACGATGATGAGTCGCCGGTTCATCATCGCTCGGATCATTTGCTGGATCTCCGGCGTAATTAATGACTAACATTTGGCCAGGCGTAGTCAGTCAAACTCGCGCTTCGTCTAACAGCGACAGCGACAGAAACAGGCAAAGCAACCACTCCGGCCACGAACATCGAAATTTTCTATATGTGATTGATAACCCCCAAAACGAAATGATGCAAAACCAGCTTTTATTATACTCTCACCCGAAGGGTCTTATTAGTTCTCGAACAAGTTAAGTACTTAATGCGAAGAATCATCAGACAGAGGTAACTGAAGTTAAGTTGCTTTGTCTAGAAAATCTCTTTATAAGTGAAATAAACGCTTTCAAGGATTATAATTAATTCTAACTTACAAAATGTACTTGAAAACGAACTAAGAATATTGTTTCTAATATTTTGCAAATAATTAAAGAGGTTAAGTCTTTAAACAAAATAAATAGGATCAAATGAACAGAGTAAATTATTTCAAAGGGATCCTTATACAGAAACCATTTGTATATATTTAATAAAGTTGTTGCCATGGTTTTTAATATTAAATAAAAACGAATTTAAAGGAATGTATTTACACAGGTCGTATTATACTTTAATTGTAGCTTCAGTATGGTTCAAAGATTTAATTTTATACCCAATAAAACAATTGTATATATAAAAAATTTAATGAATTTTCAACTCAGTAAAGGGAACTCGCCACTTCGGCGAGGGAAGTGCAACTTTCCATTTTTTCCCGCTGACTTATTCGAGTTCGGGTTGTGGCTTCGTTGGCCCGCAGGAGTGCCGTGCAGGTTGAGACTGGCAATAAGGTGGCCGAAATAAGTATGTAGGACACTACATTTTATTGTTTAAAAAGAAAACGGCTAAACATATTTCAAAAAATCAAATTTCTTTTTATTCTTTATTAAATTAGTAATAATATCCAAGTGAGAGAACAAAAAAAATACTTTAGAAAACATTATAAAAAATAAAACAAAAAGTTTTCAAACGAAATAAGTAAGTAGGACAGAACTGGTTAAATATGAGATAACGCAAAAAAGGAACAAATTCACAGTGGAAAAGTTTATAACTCGTTTAAATAGAGCATCCTTTGTTATTTAACACCTTCAGAACTCGTCCTGGCATAGAGTTTATAAGGTTTTCAAGGACTTTTGTGTCGATTTTTGCCCATTCTTGATTAATTGCATCTTTTAATTCCTTA
>VNJT01010675.1:0-10068 GCA_008042655.1 Drosophila burlai | reverse complement strand
GACCGACTAGAAACTGTGCAAGCAAAAAAAAATTAACTGTGACTGAAGTGAGGACGAGAGAAGAAGAAACGGATGAAAATGGCTTCGAAAAAAAGCATAAAGTTCACGTCACGTAACGTCTAGCGTAGCGTAACGTAATTAGCGGCTAAGCTTTTCTTAATTTAAACAAATTTTTAGGCATTTCCCTTGGCATTTCTCCACCACCCGAACCTTCCTCTCTCTTAATTTATATATTTATACATACATGTATTTATTTACAAAACAATTTACGAATTAATTAAACAATTACACGTGCCCGGGCACAGTCGCACTAATTGTTTAATTAATTTGTTTTGCATTTAAGCGTAAACAAGGCCTCAACTTTTCTTAAAATAATGTTTAACGAATTAAACGAATAGTTTAGGTGCAAAACTGGAAACTATTTTAAAACAAACAAGGAAACGAAAGTAAACGAAAAAAGAAAAAATAATTTAAAACAAAAAACCAACACCGAAATTATTTAACCTAAATTTAGTTGCTTATTTATGTTTAGACCTAAGCTGCATTTACTAGTAGTTAAATAAAATACTATTTTAAAACACACATCCTAAATGAACCACATCTTTTTCTACAAGAAAATAATCTAAATCAGTTCTGAAAAATAGGGGAAAGTATATAAATTTCCTTTCAACTCACCCAACATTTCCGCATTGACCACAATATTACAGCTGTACATGGGAGTGACCAATCTTTGCGGTTGATTCTGGAAGGCCTGACGACACACCTCCTTGGCTGCAGTCAAAACCTGACCTGAAATTGATTTAAAATTACATTAAAACATATATTCAGGACAACAATATACCCCAATACGCACCCGAAAAGGGACCCCTTGCATTCAAATCCTCTCCTTCCGACTGAATGGACCATTCGAGAACGGCGAAGCACACACCCTGCATGGGCTCTTCGCACAATGGACCCGCTCCCGAGGTCAATTGGAAGCCATTCACCAGAGAACTATTGAAATCCTTGCGCGGATCGCTTGCGGAGCGAATATCTGTGTCCGAAGACTTGGCGTGACTTGACCAAAAGTCCGGCTGCTCATAGTCGCTGAGGTTGAGCAGAATGTTGGTGCCACAGTTTCGAGGACCCAGAGCCCAGACTCGATTCACGAGCTCTTCGGGGGAGAGGGAACTCAAGCCAAGCAACTGGAGATCCTGGAGAGCAGCAATCAGTTTCAGTTTGATGGAGGCCAGCAGGCTGGTCCACTTCTCCGAGAGCAGTTGGTTCCGGGGAATGGCAGATAGTTCCTATTAGAAATTACATGTTTTTAAAAGAACTAAGAAGATATCTTAAAACTAACCTTGAAAAACTCGGCATGCTTTTCCAGAAGCTCCACGGCCTCCACCGGCAGAGGCACCGCTATCACCTTGAGGGTACCCAGTTTGTTGAGTGTCTGCTGGACAGCGATCTTCTTGCTCACATCCTTGTCCTCAGCCGTCTTAACAATGGCCTCGTTCACCATATCCACGGTGGCAGCTGGCACAATAGTTTCCCTGAACGACACAATTGGCTTGGACACGTTCACCTTGATCTTCGCATAGCTCTGTTCCAAATCGTGGACACACTTTTCGACATGCACCTCACCGAGAGTGGTGATCACGTGTTCACCAGTCGTGGCCACAGACACCTGGACGCAGGCATCGGCTTGGTTTAGGAGCTTTAAACCTTTGACAAGTTTCGGCATATCCTGCGGCTGAACAGGTTCGATGGCCACTCGAAGGATTGGCGTGGCCATTATGCTGAGTTCACTGAAGGAAGTGCAGTCCAGGCTGCTGCTCAAGGTGGCTGTCTTCACAATGTGCGATTCCAGGCCACCGATTCCGACAATATTTCCCGCGGGCACTTCATCTAGGAGCTGCAGCTCACCGCCCATGAACATGTAAAGATCACCGATGGTCACACGGCTGGCGTAGGGAGCCTCGTCTTCCCGACGATGCGCTGGTTGGCGGGGATCGTGTTTGGGCGACAGATTATACAGCTGCATGCCTCGCTTCAAGGTGCCGCTAAAGACTCTGGCAAAGGCTATGAAAACGTACTCGTTGGGCTCTGCCTCCGGCTCAGATTCCTCCTTCTTTGCGACCTCCACTTGGGAGCTCAGCTGCTCCACGCCCTGAGTAATCTTCTCCAGCTCAGTTTGGTCAGTTTGCTGCTTTCGCTCTTCGATCCGGCGACGTACTTCGTCCCTGCGCTGCTGCAACTCCTGATCGGTCAGTCTCTTGGGTTTATTTTGGGGCAGTTGAGTTACGTGCACGGGCGACATCTTGGACACGAAGGCAATGACATTGGAGCTACCCGCATCGCAGCTGGTGAAGCTCTCCTTTAGCTTCAGGGTTTCCAGAGGCAACGAAGTCAGTTCCACATTCGCCGGGTAAAGCAATCTCTGGGCCCTCTCCTCGCTGATTTTGTGGGGCGGAGGAACGTGGGCCACGACCATGTGCAGGACACTCCTATCGATGGGCAGCCACTGGCCAAGCACTGCCTTGATCTGCAACTTGGGATCGTTCAAACGCAAATCTCTTACGGCCAGCTTGAGACCCAGCTTCTCGGCTATTCCAGGCAGCTTCTCTTTGTCCTTTCTGATGGCAATGATGTCGTACAGACTCCAGATGTTCTCCAGCACAAACTGCACGAACATGGGCTTCTTGGCCTTCTCCTGAGCGCCCGGCACTGCTTCCTTTTTCTTCGAGTTATAGTAGAAATCACCCCACAGCACCTGCTCCAGGTCTTCCCTCTTCATCTCCAAACGCTTGGCATACATGGCGGCAAAGTCTCGGACGGAGAAGGCCCAGCCATCGTAGGCGGAGCAGAAGATGACGTTACCAGAGCTGGGCGAGAAATACAGCTCCGAATCGTCCACCTCCTCCAGGGCAGACTCGTAGTTGTCCTTCTTCGTGATATCTTCCCTGGCCAAGATATCCGATGCGAAAATGCTGCCTAGAACCGCGTTGACTTGCTCCAGGACTTGGGTTAAATGAAAGTAGGCATCCAGCGGGTCCAGCTGCTTCTCCAAGATCAGACGATCCAGCTTGTTCAGCACCAGGACCGGCTTTAATTGCTCCTCGTAGATTTGCTTCAGGCAGGCGCGAGTTTGCGGACCCACACCTTCCACCACGTCCACCACGACAATGGCGCCATCACATAGCCGCACTGCGGTGGACACCTCGCTGGAGAAGTCCACATGTCCGGGAGAATCGATGAGATTGATGAGGAAATCCTGATTTCCGCCAGTATTTTCCGCTTCCTGGTAATACAGAGAGATGCTGCTGCTCTTCATGGTGATTCCACGCTCCTGCTCATCCGCCCGATTGTCCAGGTAGCGCAGCTTACCCGCCATGCGCTGGGATATGATGCCATTGCTGGCCACCAGTGAGTCGGCCAGAGTCGTCTTGCCATGATCCACATGCGCCAGGATGCAGATGTTGCGCACCTGTTGCTGGCGGCGCTGCAGCTGCACAAGATCCTTGCCCTCGATCACGGGCATCCTTGCTGGTTAAAATGCGTAATTTCTATCCAATTGTCGTTTCGAAATTAACTGGGAATTTCGCCAGTTGGTCCAATTGTATTTATAAACAAAAACCGCACGCGGCAATTTCGCAATGTGTGTGACCAGCTGCGGGAACTTTAAAAATAACTGTTAGGGCAGACTTCAAGTTACCGTAACAAAGTTTATACGAATTTATAAGTACATGAAATAAAATCTGGCTTAAGCCATTAATGTTCAGAAATTGAACAAACATTGAATAAAAATAAAGTGTTTTTACTACAAAACAGCTAGTTGATTAAATTCATTAAATTAAACTTATTTTATGCACACTTTACAGCAAGTTGGCAGCTCCATCGCCAAAACAGCTGTTCACCACGCATGCAGTTGCGCTCTTCCTCTTCCCAGCAACAATTTCGTGATTTCGCACGAAACTGAAAATAAAAGTCCGGAAAAATGGTGGAATTAACGGCCGCGGAGAAGAAAGCTCTCATTACGCGCAATCTGCAGGAGACGCTTGGCGATGATAAGCTGACGAAGATCCTGGGCGAGCGCGATCTGAAGATCTACTGGGGCACGGCGACGACGGGCAAGCCACATGTTGCCTACTTCGTTCCCATGTCCAAGATTGCGGACTTTCTGAAGGCCGGCTGCGAGGTCACCATCCTCTTTGCCGATCTGCACGCCTATCTGGATAACATGAAGGCCCCGTGGTCCCTGCTGGAGCTGCGTACGCAGTACTACGAGCAGGTGATCAAAGCCATGCTAAGCTCCATTGGCGTTCCCCTGGAGAAGCTGAAGTTCGTCAAGGGCAGCGACTATCAGCTGTCCAAGGAGTACACCCTGGATGTGTACAAGCTAAGTTCGGTGGTCACACAGCACGATGCGAAGAAGGCCGGCGCCGAGGTGGTCAAGCAGGTGGAGTACCCGCTGCTCTCTGGGCTGCTTTACCCCGGCCTACAGGCCCTGGACGAGGAGTACCTCAAGGTGGACGCCCAGTTCGGTGGCGTGGATCAGCGCAAGATTTTCACCTTCTCGGAAAAGTACCTCCCGCAGTTGGGCTACGAGAAGCGCATCCATTTCATGAACCCCATGGGTGAGTCACCGCAATCTACCCTCCAAGCACCTCGTTCGTAATCGCCACACCCCTCTTTTTTCAGTTCCCGGTCTGGCTGGCGGCAAGATGTCCTCCTCCGAGGAAGACTCCAAGATCGATCTGCTCGACTCCCCGGCCAATGTGAAGAAGAAGCTGAAGAAGGCCTTCTGCGAGCCGGGAAACATTGCCGACAATGGCCTCCTGTCCTTTGTAAAGCATGTCCTCTTCTCGCTCTTCAAGGAAGGAGAGGGATTCGAGGTTGTAAGAGAGGAGGAGCACGGTGGCAATATTACTTTCCTGAAGTACGACGAGCTGGAGAAGTACTATGCGGAGGACAAGCTGCATCCTGGTGACCTGAAGGCAACGGTGGAGAAGTACATCAACCGGCTGCTGGATCCCATTCGCAAGGCCTTCGAGAAGCCGGAGCTGCAGTAAGTTATATCTGGAACTCGATTTATCAAGCAAATATTTCAGGAAATACTTTATTTACTCCCTTAGAAAACTCAGTGCCGCCGCTTATCCGCCACCGGCTAAGGTCAAGGCAGGAGCAGCTGCCCCAGCTGCTGGTGGGGATGAAGATGCGCCCCATCGCCTGGATATTCGCGTGGGCAAGGTTGTGGAAGTGGCACGTCATCCCGACGCGGACACCTTGTATGTGCTTAAAATAGACTTGGCTGAGGAGCAGCCCCGCACAATCATCAGTGGCCTGGTGAAGTTTGTCACCCAGGAGGAGCTGGAGCAGCGACTGGTGGCGGTTCTGTGCAACCTGAAGCCCTCCAAAATGCGTGGCATTCTGTCCGAGGGCATGGTCCTGTGCACCTCCAAGTAAGTGGCACCTAATAAATCATTACCGAGATTTTATTTACATTTTCCGAATAATCTCTCCAGCGCTGACCACACGGTTGTGGAGCCCATTGTTGTGCCGGCGAATGCTGCTCCTGGCAGTCGCCTCGCCTTCGAGGGATACAGCGGCACGCCCGACGAACAGCTTAATCCCAAGAAGAAGGTGTGGGAGAAGCTGTCCGTGGACTTTAAGACCAACGGCGATGGCTTGGCCGTGTGGAAGGACAACTTCCTGTTGACGCCAGAGGGCGAGAAGCTGTCCAGCAAGCTGGCCAACTGCGCCATCAAGTAGGCTTTCGAATGCGCCAGTCAACCTGAGCCCGTGTAATACTTACCACTAAGCCGAATGTTCACAAATGGAAACTGATGCTAATTTATTGATTCCTTGTAAAGAAAATATATGCATTTTTTTAAATAAAGCGCTTAAAATTTGAAGCCTCATTTTATTAAAATTTATTTCAGTTTAGTTGAATATAAAGAGAAGCTTACGAAAGTAAAAAAAAGCTTAAAGAAATAATTCATATGCATTTTATCAGTGATTATTTGATTCAAATTCCCCGCCTTATTCTATAATCAAGTTGGCAGCTCTGCTTTGGAACAGCTGTTTGCAGTAAACAAACCCCGGCGAAGGAAGTTTCTTTATTTCTTCAAAGAAATGTTAAAGGTTAATCAGCGTTTCCTGCTGCGGCACTTCCTGCGACACGCCCACAACCAGGTGCGCGTCCGCTTTGCCCCCAGTCCCACTGGATACCTGCATTTGGGCGGCTTGCGCACTGCTCTGTATAACTTCCTGTACGCTCGCCATTTGGGTGGGAAATTCCTGCTCCGGATTGAGGATACGGACCAAACCCGACTTGTGCCGGGAGCCAGTGAACGCCTGGTGGAGGATCTGCGCTGGGCGGGCATTGAGATCGACGAGGGACCGGGTTTTGGAGGGGAAGTCGGTCCCTATGTGCAGAGCCACAGAAGAGAGATTTACAGGTGAGGTTGCGGGATGAAATTAATCAATTCCATTAATATAACTAAGATTCTTCGTATTCCCTTCCTAACCAGTAAAGCCATAGAGGAGCTACTGCAGAATGGCAGCGCATATCGGTGTTTTTGCACGGAGCGTCGCCTGGATTTGTTGCGTAAGGAGGCGCTGAGAACCCGTCAAGTTCCGCGCTACGACAACAAGTGCCGACATCTAACAGCGACGGAAGTCGCAGCCCTGCTGTCCAAAGGAGCACCTCACTGCATAAGGTTCAAGCTGACGGATCACGAGGAGCCACTGGATGATCTTATTTACGGGCATGTCCATCACAATGTCAGCGACACAGAAGGCGATCCGGTGGTCATGAAGAGCGATCAGTATCCCACATATCACTTTGCCAACGTCGTGGACGATCACCTGATGGGCATCACGCATGTCCTGCGCGGGGTCGAGTGGCAGATATCCACCACCAAGCATTTGCTGCTCTACAAGTGGGTTTTATTTTCAAGGATTATCCTTTAATTAATCTTTAATTAATATGCACGTTTTTTTTAAAGGGCCTTTGGCTGGCAACCTCCTAAATTTGGTCACCTTCCGCTGCTGGTCAATGCCGATGGTACCAAGCTGAGTAAACGCCAGGGGGACATTGGTATTCAGCATTTCCGGCAACGCGGCTACTTCCCCTTGGCTCTGATCAATTATGTGGTGTCTGCGGGCGGCGGATTCGAGCATAGAGCCAGTGCCAGGCAGCAGCTGCTTAGCATGCAGGAGCTCGGCGAGCTGTTCCACATAGAGCGGGTTAATTCACATCCCAGCAGGTTGAATCCTGAACTTCTGGATGATTTGAATCGCCTGGAAATAGAGCAGCGCTTGAGGGGAAAGGAGAGCCGCGGAGAGTTGGTGAAGCAAGTTCAGGCGCTGGTTAAGGAAGCCTATCCCAAGCAGTAAGTTTTCATTGAATATTAACTAGAATTATAATAAGAAATCATATTTAATAACAGCTCCAACTTGGATCTCGCGGAGGGTCACATACTGGATGTTCTGAATTGGTCTTCACAACGCTTGACCCTTCTGCAAGACCTCACCAGCAGCAAGTTGAGTTTCCTTTGGGTAAAACCCTCCGATTTTCACTTAAAAGATCTAACGCCCGAGCAATTAATTAATCTGCTAAGAGAACTCGACTCCCATCAAAACTTTACCAAGGATGAACTTAATGTTGCACTGAAGAACTTTGCTCAAACCGAGAACGTAAAGTTTCCAAACATGATGAAGGCCTTGAGGGCGGCTTTAAGTGGCTTAAAAGAAGGTCCCGGCGTGGCAGAAATGATGGAAATCCTGGGCAAAGCTGTAACCCTGGAAAGACTCAAAGAGGCTGTGCCCCAGAAAAAGAAAAGTGTTAACATGACACAAAAAGTATAAGTTTTCTTTTATATATTTTTTTGTATATCGATTACATATATATTTCATATTGATAACTGTTGCAAATTTGAGAATAAGATCAATGAGTAGACACCACACTAAGAATTAAGAATCAAGAATCTATCTGTATGTATGATTAATTCTCCGTCAGTTTCAGAAACTAATTTCTCGTCGCTCCATTTTTTTGGCATTTTTCTCGCTTAAGCACCACTCCTAGATTAATTACTAATACGCTAAATAAGGTGTCGCTCGCTTAACTAAAGTCGCGATTGGTGAGCACAATGGGAGCGGCCAGACTCCAGCCGTAGATGAAGACGCCCAGCCAGCTGGAGATGATCTTGACCCACATGGAAGCCTCGTTGCCGTTGAAGAGCTCAATGTCAGAGTTGGGTCTACGAAGGGGGGAAATTTCCACTTTGAAAACTGTGGATTATAAAACTAAGCTAATACTCACTTGTACCAATTGGTCAGCGTCATCATCACGTAGAGCGAGGCGCAGACAAAGACCACATGGAACAGGGACCAGGAATAGGTGACGCCCTCGGTTTCGGTGTCGGTGCTGGGCTTTCCATTGGCCTCCTTGCCACCCGCCTCTGTGTCTGATAGAGCTTCTGTTAAAACTACATTAATTGGGAGTGCAAAAGAGGAGCCGCCGCCACATGGTGTTTCACACAGTTTCAAGTTTTCAAATTACCAAAGGGTTAGTTGGGTTAATCAGAAAATAAAATCAAGAGAAAAAAACAAAGCGGCGAAGGCAAAACGAGTGTTAATAATCAAGTATTAGCTTGGTTTTTTTACAGCGAGCGAAAAATGAAAAGTGAGAGGCGTTTGAGCGAATGTGTGAATGGAAACAACTGTGGAAATGTGTGGGGGGTAATGGGGCATGGAAATGCGGTCGGGGAATAAACAGGAACTCACCACGCTTCTCGCTGTTGTCGTGGGTGATCTTGGACACCTCCACCGCCGAACTGATGCAGTTGTACAGGATGCACAGGAGCCAGACAACAAGGCCGATAATGTTGGTCGTATCAAAAGTAACCTTGGAGTTGTGTGAGGGCGGCGCCACAGTTGTGGTGGCATTGCCAATGCCATCCATCAAACCGAACATGCCAGGATTGCATTCCTTCTCTGGAAGTTTATCGAATAAACTTAAAATACATTTTCTCTTAGTTTTTCCTCGTGGAATTCCTACCCGGATTATTGGCCACAGCGGACCAGGTCAGATAGATCGTGTACAGGGTAACCAGGGAGCTCTGCAGCAACCCGGAGTGTGGCAAACGCTCCTGCACAGCGGGCAAAATGGAGATTACGCTGATTACCAGGCAGAGAATGAGGTTGATGGAGATAAAGAACTTGTTAATGCCGCAGCCAGTACTCTGAAAAATATATAAATATTAAGTACACAAGTACAACCTCATATGCTTCCACTCACAGTGGTGAAGTAGATATACAGCAGCGTTATCCCGGTCAGCGATAAGATATAGCCCAACAGTGTGACCCCGGCCAGGGCATAATAATAACCACGACTGTTTTCAGCGCTCTCTGTGAGATAATTAATTAGTCGAGGTGAATCACCTTGAAAATCCTCTTAAAACCATGACTCACCTATCCAGTTCTCCGCCAGCGAGTGTGCAAAATCCACAATGATAACCAACTGGACAAGAATAAAGGCCAGGCCACCTATCAAGCCCACCCACATCATGGCCGGCCCAAAGGATCCATCCGGAATAAAGATAGCACCAATGGCCGCGCCAAAGCACATCAGGAACTTCAGCGGCCAAAAGTTGTTTTGAATGTGCGAGCGCGGATCCCGGGAGCTCTTCACGCCCAGCATAATCACAGACATCAGGGCGAAGAAGCAGGCCATTCCAAAGCAGATCCTATACACGGCCATGTAGCCAAGCGCATACTCGCAGTCCACCTGCAGAGATCCTCCCGAGAATGTATCGATAGCCTTGGAGCTGTACGAGGAAGTCGAATTGATGCAGAAGGGCAGCTTCTTCAGAGTGTCCTGCAGCCCGGGAGAGAGGGCAATGGCCCCGAGGACAGTGCCCACCAGCAGGATGAAGGCGTACATAAACCGCGACGAGGAGGCATTGGTGCAGCTGGGACAGGCCGAGCAGCACATACTAGCCGCAGTGCCGCCGCAGCACATAGCACACTGGAAAGGGAAAGAAGAAACTCATTAAATTACGCATTAAATTGCAAGAAACCTGC